>SJYT01077028.1:145681-304754 GCA_006410635.1 Cephalophus harveyi | reverse complement strand
GGCTGGCATACCACACCTGTCGGTGGTTGGCTTTGAGCGGGGGTGGGGGTTGGGGGCGGGTGATCAGGGGTGAACTCCCAGGTATTTCCTGCTCTTTGCTTGGGCAGACAAATGTCAATAGTCCAAGGGAAGTTCTATGAAAGTTCTGACTGACTGCGCGCCTGCTTAGTTGTGTCTGACTCTTGGCGACTCCATGCACTTAGCCTGCAGGCTCCTCTGTCCTTGGGATTTCCCATGCAGGAATACTGGAGTGGGTTGCCACTGCCTCCTCCAGGGGATCTTGCTGACCCAGGGATGGAAGCCTAGTCTTCTACGGCTCCTGCTTTGGCAGGCAGATTCTTTACCACTGAGTCAGCTGGGAAGCCCCCTTTAATTAAATGTTTACGTGTGTGTGTGTGTGTATGCTCAGTCCCATATGACTCTTTGTGACCCATGGACTGTAGCCCACCAGACTCCTCTATTGGTGGGATTTCCCAGGCAAGAAGACAGGAGTAGATTGCCATTTCCTACTCCCAGGGATCTTCTCAACCAGGGATCGAACCCACGTTTCTAGTGTCTCCTGCATTGGGAGGTGGATTCTTTGCCACCAGCGCCACTTCAGAAGCCTATGAAGTTCCAGGTATTGGCATTTGGAAGCAATAGCACACAGAAGTTGAGAGAAGGGAGCATAGAAACAGTGAAGAGAAATCTGAGATCTGGGAAGACTGCTGGAGGTTTCCACTGCAGAGTCCGCGAAGATTTGTGGGAGGCACTAATTTTATTATTTCTCCAGAAGACTATTACATTCCAAAGAAACTGATAATCAACTTTTCCAGAACCTAAGCGTGGCAGGCTACAGTCCATGGGGTCACAAAAGAGTCAGACACAACTTAGCAATTAAAAAACAACAACAAATCGTATAGAAATATAAAAAGCTACCTTCAAATTAATATTGGAGGTGGTTTAGTCGCTAAGTTGTGTCCAACTCTTGCGACCTCATGGACTGTAGCCCACCAGGCTCCTCTGTTCATGGGATTCTCCAGGCAAGAATAGTGCAGTGGGTTGCCATTTCCTTCTCCAGGGGATCTTCCTGACCAAAGAATTGAACCCAGGTCTCTGCATTGCATGCAGATTCTTTACCAACTGAGCTACTAGCCCCTGCCAAAGAAAGTTCTTCTTGCCCCAAAATACTCAATGATGATTTTGCCATAAATTTTAGCAGTTGTTGTTGTTGTTCATTCGCTCAGTTGTGTCTGATTCTTTGTGATCCCATGGATTGCAACATGCCAGACTTATGTGTCCTTCACTATCTCCCAGAACTTGCTCAAACTCACGTCCATTGAGTCAGTGATACCATCCAACCATCTCGTCCTCTGCCATCCCCTTCTCCTCCTGCCCTCAGTCTTTCCCAGTATCAGGGTCTTTTTCACTGAGTTGGCACTTCCCATCAGGTGGCCAAAGTATTGGAGCTTCAGCTTCAGCATCAGTCCTTCCAATGAATATTCAGGATTGAATATTCAGTAAATATTCATTTACTCAGAATTGACTAGTTTGATCTCCTTGCAGTTCAAGGGACTCTCAAGAGTCTTCTCCAACACCATAGTTCACAAGCATCAGTTCTTCGGTGTTCATCTTTCTTTATGGTCCAACTCTCACATCCATACGTGACTAGTGGAAAAACCATAGCTTTGACTATATGGACCTTTGTTGGCAGAGTAACATCTCTGCTTTTTAATATGCTGTCTAGGTTTGTCATAGCTTCTCTTCCAAGGAGCAAGTGTCTTTTAATTTCATGGCTGCAGTCACTGTCCACAGTGATTGATTTTGGAACCCAAGAAAATAAAGTCTCTGACTGTTTCCATTATTTCCCCATCTATATGCCATGAAGTGATGGGACTGGATGCCATGATCTTAGTTTTTTGAATGTTGAGTTTTAAGCCAGCTTTTTCAGTCTCCTCTTTCACTTTCATCAAGAGGCTCTTTAGCTTCTCTTTGCTTTCTGCCATAAGGGCGGTGTCATCTGCATATCTGATGAAATTTTAGCAGAGGTACGTGATTTCTAACTTGATCACATCATTTAAAAATAAGATATGAAATCCAAAATCTGATGTCTAAACTATAATGGCATGAAGCCTAAACAAGAAGTTTGCAATCCTGGAAGCATGTCGGGAATCACTGGGGTATTTAAAAACTTAAAAAAAATAAAATTACATGGGCCCCACTTTCAAGATTCCAATATTATGGTAAAAGGTGGGACCAAGCACTGGCATGTTTTTGAAACTCCACAGGTGACATGTGCAATCAGGTCTGAAAATCACACGTTTAAATCAAAGCAAATAGATTCACTTACAGGTGGATGGAATGAATTTCCCTTCATTCAATATTATTGAATTCTACTCTGATTCTTGTAAACAGAAACTGTCGAGATGTTTGCCCTGTCTCACTTCCCTTCGAGGATGGCCTTATTCTCCAGTTCCAATGGCCACGCGTGGACTGTTCTCCCACCCACTCTAATCCGAGCCAATAGGACAAGGGATGGTCCAAGTGGACCACTAGACTCTCTCCCAGAACTTGGGCAATAAGTTACCAGCCAATTGGTTAGTGGTGCTGGGACTGGAAAAATGTCATGGACCCAGGGCTGGGTTAGCAGGGGTGGGGGGTGGATGTCCATTTCCACAGAGAAGCAAGGGATGATGAGCAACTGACACTGAGAAGAAAACAAACCTGTAGAGAGGTCAAGGGTGAGAAGCCAGCGTGTGGCAAGTAGAGGAATGACCTCGATTGCCGACATGTCTCCAAGAATTGGCTTCAGTGCTTGTGTGGCCCAGCTACACCACCAAGAGGTTGTTGCCTATGATTCAAAAAAACGCCCTCGCTGCTCCTTTTCACTGGGAGCTGTTTTGTGCTGGTTTCTCTTGCTTGCAACTAAAAAGTGAAAATGAAGTCACTCAGTTGTATCCGACTCTTTGCGACCCCATGGACTGTAGCCTACCAGGCTCCTCTGTCCATGGGATTTTCCAGGCAAGAGTACTAGAGTGGGGTGCCATTGTCTTCTCCAGGGGATATTCCTGACCCAGGGATCGAACCTGGGTCTCCCACATTGTAGGCAGATGCTTTACCGTCTGAGCCACCAGGGAAGTCAAAAGCCTTTCTTAAAACTATGGTAGGGACTTCCTTGGTAGTCCAATAGCTAAGACTCCGCACTTGCAGTGCAGGGGGCTGAGGTTTGATCCTTGGTCAGGAACTAGATCCCACATGCCGCAACTAAAGGTCTGGCACAGAAAATAGGAAAAAACAAAACAAAAACACACACCCATGTTAGTTTGGCAAGGTGCTAAGTTTATGCCCAAACATCTTTCAGTTAGGTGAAGGATGTGAGCTGATGGTGCATATACATTTCTGAGCCTGTGTGAAATTATTCTTCACCACCATGATTGTCTGCCTCGCTGAACTAGAGGTCCCTTAAGGGAAAGAGGCCGTGCCTTCATCATCCAGCCAGCACCGGGCATAGTCAAATGGTACAGTGGATATTCAATAAATGACTGTTGGATTCAACTCTGAGGCTTGTCAAATAATATATGTATAGTGTGCAAGGGCTATCATAACACAATACTACAGACTGGGCCGAAGAATTGATGCTTTTGAACTGTGGTGTTGGAGAAGACTCTTGAGAGTCCCTTGGACTGCAAGGAGGTCCAACCAGTCCATTCTGAAGGAGATCAACCCTGGGATTTCTTTGGAAGGAATGATGCTAAAGCTGAAACTCCAGTACTTTGGCCACCTCATGCGAAGGGTTGACTCATTGGAAAAGACTCTGATGCTGGGAGGGATTGGGGGCAGGAGAAGAAGGGGACGACAGAGGATAAGATGGCTGGATGGCATCACGGACTCAATGGACGTGAGTCTGAGTGAACTCTGAGCGATGGTGATGAACAGGGAGGCCTGGCGTGCTGCGATTCATGGGGTCACAAAGAGTCAGACACGACTGAGCGACTGAACTGAACTGAACAGACTGGGTGGGGGGAGCGCTTAAACAATAGAAATTTATTTCCTCGGAGTTCTAGAGGTTGGAGGTCCAAGGTCAAGGTGTCAGTAGCATTGGTTTCTTCTGAGTCCTCGCTCTGTGGCTTGCAGGGAGCTACATTCTCACTGTGTCTTCACATTGCTGCCCTTTGCCCTTTTTTTCTGTGTCCTGATCTTCTCTTTTTATAAGGATTCCAGTCATATGGACTAACAGCCACCCTAATGACCCCATTTTAACTTAATTACCTCTTGAAAGGCCCTGGCTCCACATATTCTCCATGTAGTAGCATTCTGAGGTACTGGGGGTTAGGGCCTCTACATGCAAATTTGGTGGGGGTGGGGGATGTACACAAGTCAGCTCACAACAATGTCTGCTCCTTTATTTATTTATTCAACTTGCTTTTATTGATTGTAATGAAACAAGGCTAGTATGATCCTTCAAACTAAAATTCTTGGGTGCTCCATCACTGCTAAATATGCCAACCCTTCATATCCTTAGTCTGTAACTCTCAAAGACTCTTAGAGATTGAATTTGCTCCAGATTATATAATTAGCCCTCAGAGGAAATCTAAAGCTACAAACTTCAGAAAAATTGGCAAGTTCCTAGCAAAAAATCTTATTTATTAAAATTAGTATGGATTCAGGTTGGGTTTTTTTGTTTGTTTTATAAAAATCTTTTTAAAGATTTTTTTTTTTTTTTATGTAGACCACTTTTAAAGTCTTTATTGAATTTGTTGCAGTATTGCTTCTGTTTTTTACGTTTTGTTTTTCTGGTCACAAGGCATGTGGAATCTTAGCTTCCCAACCAGGGATCCAACCCATTCTCCCTGCATTGGAGCTAAGCATAATATTCTACAGGCCCCTCCATGTTGTTGCAGATGGCAAATTTCCCTCTTTTTTGTGGCTGAGTAGTATTCAATGGCACCCCACTCCAGTACTCTTGCCTGGAAAACCCCATGGACGGAGGAGCCTGGTGGGCTTCAGTCCATGGGATCGCTGAGTCGACACAACTGTGCGACTTCACTTTCACTTTTCACTTTTATGCATTGGAGAAGGAAATGGCAATCAACTCCAGTGTTCTTGCATAGAGAATACCAGGGATCGGGGAGCCTGGTGGGCTGCTGTCTATGGGGTCGCACAGAGTTGAACACGACTGAAGTGACTTAGCAGCAGCAGCAGTATTCCATTCTACGTGTCTTTATCTATTCATATGTTGGTGGGCATTTAGGTGGTTTCCATATCTTGGCTATTGTAAAAAATGCTGTTATGAACACAGGGATGCATGTATCTCTTTGAATTAGTTTTCTTTCTTTTGGATACGCACCCAGGAGTGAAACTCCAGTGAAACTGGATCATATGGTAGTTCTATTTTTAGGTTTTAGAGGAACGACCGTACTGTTTTTCAAAGAGACTGCATCAATTTATATTCCCACCAATGGTTTATGAGAGCTCCCTTTTCTCCACATCCTCACCAACATTTGTTATTTGTGGTCTTTTTAATAATAGTCATTCTGACAGATGTGAAGTGATATCTCATTGTAATTTTGATTTGCATTTACCTGGTAACTGGTAACACTGAGCAATTTTTCTTTTGCTTGTTGGCGATATGTATGACTTCTTTGGAAAAATGCCTATTCAGGTCTTCTATTTTCTGATTATGTTCTTATTATTGAATTATATAAGCTGTTTATATATTTTGGATATTTACCCCTTATCAGACATATCATTTGAAAATATTTCTCCCATTCAGTATGTTGTCTTTTAACTTTGCTGATGATATCCTTTGCTGTGCAACAGCTTTTAAGTTTAATTAAGTCTTATTTTATTTTTGCTTTCTTCTCCCTTTGCCTGAGGAGTCAGATCCAAAAAAAAAAATTGTTATGAATTTTGATTTGCATTTGCACTGAAATTTGCTATGAAATTTGATTTGCATTATCCTGTCAAAAGTGTTTGCCTATGTCTTCTTCTAGGAGTTTCTTCTAGACTTATGTCCATTGAGATGATGATGCCATCCAACCATCTCATCCTCTGTTGCCCCCTTCCGTCATGCCTTCAGTCTTTCCCAGCATATAATGAATATCCCCCGAGAAGGCAATGGCAACCCACTCCAGTACTCTTGCCTGGAGAATCCCATGGATGGAAGAGCCTAGTAGGCTGCAGTCCATGGGGTCGCGAAGAGTCAGACTTGACTGAACAACTTCACTTTCACTTTTCACTTTCACGCACTCCAGTGTTCTTGCCTGGAGAATCCCAGGGACAAGGGAGCCTGGTGGGCTGCCGTCTATGGGGTCGCACAGAGTCGGACACGACTGAAGCAGCTTAGCAGCAGCAACCAATATTCCAATCAAGCACATTTCCAGAATTTTCTTCATGTTCTTTTTCTACTCTGTTTAACACATCTTTGCCTTCAGAATTTTATATAATTAGAATCATATACAGTGTATTATTTCGTGCCAGTCTTCTTTTTCACAATTAAATGTTTTTGAAATTCAATTACATTGTTTCTGTTTTTGAAATTCAAATATATTGTTTTATATTTATAAATGTTGTTATTATAACAATAATTCTTTGATTTTTATTGCTGAGCAATATTTTATTACCTGGATATGATACAATTTGTTTATCTAATCTCCTATCGATAAACATTTCAGTTATTTCCGATTTGAGACTATTACGAATAAAGATACTATGGACATTCTTATTCAAGTCTTTTTATGGATGCCCACTTTTTATTTCTCCCAGGTAAAAACCTGGGAATGGATTGCTAGTTATTTAGAATATGTGTATGTTTAAAATAGAAGAAACTCTCAGTTTTCCAATGTGGTTTTACCACCTTTTACTTCCACCAGTAATGTATATGAGTTTGAGCTTCATATCTTTTCCAAAACTTAATAAAGTCTTTTAAATTTTAGTCATTCTAGTGAGTGGGTAGTAATATCACATTGTAGTTTTAATTTGTATTTCCCTGGTGACTAGTGATATATTGGTCATTCATATATCTTACATTGTAAAGTATGTGTTCAATTATCTTGCCCATTTTAAAACTGAGCTATCTTTTTCTTAATAATCTGTAGGCATTCCTTATATATCAGGTTATAAATAATTTTATAAGATACATGTATTGTAAATATGTTCTCCAACTTTGAATCTTTTCTTAATAGTTTTTTGAGGAATAGAAAATTTTCATTTTGATGAAGCCAATATATCAATTTCTTCTTTTACGTTAAATGTACTTTCAGTTCAGTTCAGTCGCTCAGTCGTCTCTGACTTTTTGCGACCTCATGAATCGCAGCATGCCAGGCCTCCCTGTCCATCACCAACTCCTGGAGTATACCCAAACTCATGTCCATCAGGTTGGTCATGCCATCCAGCCATCTCATTCTCTGGCGTCCCCTTCTCCTCCTGCCCCCAATTCCTCCCAGCATCAGGGTCTTTTCCAACTCTCAAGAGGCAGATCAGGTGGTCTGGTATTCCCATCTCTTTCAGAATTTTCCACAGTTTATTGTGATCCACACAGTCAAAGGCTTTGGCATAGTCAATAAAGCAGAAATAGATGTTTTTCTGGAACTCTCTTGCTTTTTTGATGATTCTAACCTTTACACAAATAAACATTGTTAAGCAGGATTACAGGGGCTGGGTAATTGACAAGCGTGAGGTAAGGTTCAGCTCCTAGTATTGTTGTAAGTTTGTTTTCCCCAAAACTATGTAACTTACATGACTTTGCAAGGAGTTAGCTGAGTTGCAGAAGCAGAAGGAGCATGAAGTTATTTCTAGTGGGGTGCAAGTTTTTAAATATTCCTCTTCACCACTGCTGCTGCTAAGTCGCTTCAGTCATGTCCGACTCTGTGCAACCCATAGATGGCAGCCCATCCGGCTCCCTCGTCCCTGGGATTCTCCAGGCAAGAACACTGGAGTGGGTTGCCATTTCCTTCTCCAACTACTTCATGGCAAATAGAAGGGGAAAAAGTGGAAGCAGTGACAGAATTCCTCTTCTTGGGCTCTGAAATCACTGTGGATGGTGACTGCAGCCATAAAATCAGAAGACGATTGCTTCTTGGCAGGAAAGCTGTGACAAACCTAGACAGTGTGTTGAAAAGCAGAGACATCACTCTGCTGACAAAGGTCCATATAGTCAAGGCTATCGTCTTCCCAGTGGTCACATACGGTTGTGAGAGCTGGACCATAAAGAAGGCAGAGCACCAAAGAATTGATGCCTTTGAAATGTGGTGCTGGAGAAGACTCCTAAAAGTCCCTTGGACAACAAGGAGATCAAACCAGTCAATCTTAAAGGAAATCTTCCTTGAATACTCATTGGAAGGACTGGTGCTGAAGCTGAAGCTCCAGCATTTTGGTCTCCTGATTCAAACAGCCAACTCATTGGAAAAGTCCCTGATGGTGGGAAAGACTGAGGGCAGAAGAGGGAGTCAGAGGATGAGATGGCTGGATGGTATCACCAATGCAGTGGACATGATCTTGGGCAAACTCCAGGAGATGGTGAGGGACAGGGAGGCCTGGCATGCTGCAGTCCATGGGGTCACAGAGTGGGACATGACTGAGCAACTGAATAACAATTGACATTTTAGCTATGCCTTTTACTTAATTTTCTTAGTGATTGCACTAGGGATTAAAATATCCATTCTTAACTTTCTACAGTCCACTTTCAGAGTTAGGACTGTTTCTTCCCATGAAATGTAGTAACTTTGTAATCACTTAGTTCAATTTATTAGCTCCTGTTATTGTCATATGTATTCTATCTACACATATTATATACACTATAGTAAAATATTATACTTTTTCCTTTACATAAATATGTAGCATGTTATACAGCCAATTCAATTACTCTTTTATTTCAAATACTGAATGTTTTAAATTCTAAATTTTTCATTTTGGTCTCATTTATATTTTGTTATCTGTTGGGGTTTTCTAATTTTTAATTTTTTACATGTTTGTTTTCCTTTACTTCATTGAACATTTATCTGGTAATTCTAACATCTTGATCTGAACTGACTTTCTTCTGAGAATAGGTCACATTTTCCTGGTTCTTTATATATCGAGTAACTTTTTATTGTATGCTGCATATTGTTATTTTGTTCAGACTGCTGCTGCCGCTAAGTTGCTTCAGTCGTGTCTGACTCTGTGCGACCCCAGAGAATGCAGCCCACCAGGCTCCCCTGTCCTTGGGATTCTCCAGGCAAGAACACTGGAGTGGGTTGCCATTTCCTTCTCCAATGCATGAAAGTGAAAAGTGAAGTCGCTCAGTCGTGTCTGACTCTTAGCGACCCCATTGACTGCAGCCTACCAGGCTCCTCAGTCCATGGGATTTTCCAGGCAAGAGTACTGGAGTGGGGTGCCATTGCCTTGGAAGAAAAGATGTGTATGTGTGTGTGTTAACGTTTTTGTTTTAGCAGTGAAATTATTTGGTTATATTCAAACTAAACTATTTCTTTAGGGTAGGCAACAGCTCAAAGCTCAGCTTTTTTTTTTTTTTTTTTTGTCCTTTTTGAGGTGCTTTGTGTCTATGGTAGAAGAGTCAGCCAGAGACTTGGGCAGAGTCTACACAAGAACCCAAGAATACTCTACTTTTCTCCTTCTCAAAATTCCCTTTCTCACTTTTGAGTGGCTGTATTTAAATATCCCAAGCTCTAGTTTATGATTCATCAGTCCAGAAATCTGGTTTTCTATAGTGGTTCAACCACCCTATGTCATGCTGAAATTACAGCCTGTTGTTAAGATAATGCTGCCTAATGGGGCACACACCCTTTCTCAGAACTTTCACGTTTTGATTCCCTTTTAAGACCTATATTTAATGCTCAGATCCTTCAAGTGGTTGTTTTTTGTCCAGAGTTTATAGTTTTTATCTGTTGGAGGGTAGGTTTGTTAAGATTTTATTCCTCTGTGTCAAAAGCAGTACTCTTGATTGCTGCACTTTTATTTATGTTTATTTTAAAAATCAAGGACTTCCCTAGTAGTTCAGTGGTTAAGAATCCATCTGCCAATGCAAGAGACACAGGTTGGCTCTCTGGTCCAGGAAGATCCCATATGCCATAGGGCAACTAAGTCGTGCAGCACAACTCCAGAGACCGTATTCCTAAAGCCTAGAGTCTGTTCTCCCTAACAACGGAAGCGACCACAATGAGAAGCTGATGCACTGCAACTGGAGAGTGGCCCCAGCTCACTGCAACTAGAGAAAGCCTGCAGGCAGCAATGAAGGTCCAGTGCAGCCAAAAAAAAAAAAAAGTCAACACTGTATCAGTAATACAGAAGGAAAGTATCACTTGCTGTGAACTGAATATAATCATAAAATAATGATTCATTATTATTAATTTTTCAAACTTGAAAGTAAAAATAGATAAGAACTATAACAATAAATAAAAATTCAAAATATAAATTCTTTGGTGAGAAAAATAAAACTACTTTCAATGTCATTTGTAAAAGAGACAATAACTCTAGTAGGTTAGTTCAAGATAAAGATAGCTTATCCTTGAATGGTTCATTTTTTTAGATTTTACCAATAGAGATTCCCAACTAACACATGAATGAGAATGGAAAAGGCAGAAGATGTACCATAGTTTTTCTAGCATGACTAAATACAGCTAACCAAGAAAGGAAACACAAATGTCACTTTAACAAACTTCTGCTTCAAGAAATCTCTAGAATCTGCTCTGAATGTGCAGACTTACTCAGTAATGCCTGCAGGCTAATGGAGTAGGGGCTCTTTACCTTATCTAGCTTGAACAATGCATATTTAGCATTTGTAAAAATAAAAACTTTTTCAAGTGTCAGTTCATGTCACAGTATTTTCATGTTCATCAGATGAGCTCAGAACCAGCTCATTCAGAAACAAATCACAGCATTGGTTTGCCCTCTGCCCATTCTCCTTGACTTGCCATCAAAATAATGATTTAGCATAAAATAAGTTACTAGGATCACTGCTCATCTTTTCATGAAGTTGAGGCAACAAAAATTGAGAATCCTCTTCTTCAAATAACAAGACTGACTATTTTATCTTTAATTTTGCCTGCATGGGCGGGCTCTCTACTTCTGGCACACTAGCCTAGTTACCCCCTGGCATGTGGGATCTTAGTTCTCCAACGAGGGATTGAACTTGCTTCCCCTGTACTGGAAGGCAGATTCTTAATCTGAGGACCACTAAAGTCCCAACATGACTAACAATTTTAAGTGGAAATACTTTCCCAAAGCTTTTTACTCCTTGGTACAAGAGCTCCTTGATTTGCAGAGACCATCTCTCTAATCTGGTGGCCCCTGGAAGACAATACGTGAACTCCCTGAAGCCGCTGACACCCCATCTATAGTGCTGCAGTTCCTCACAAAAACAGCTGGGTTTCAGTCTATTCAGCACCCTGTTCCTTTGGTTTTGAGCTGCTTGCTAGGGGTTACTCCCGGAGAAGGCAATGGCACCCCTCTCCAGTACTCTTGCCTGGAAAATCCCATGGATGGAGGAGCCTGGTAGGCTGCAGTCCATGGGGTCGCTAGGAGTCGGACACAACTGAGCGACTTCACTTTCACTTTTCACTTTAATGCATTGGAGAAGGAAATGGCAACCTACTCCAGTGTTCTTGCCTGGAGAATCCCAGGGACAGGGGAGCCTGGTGGGCTGCGGTCTCTGGGGTCGCACAGAGTCGGACACGACTGAAGCGACTTAGCAGCAGCAGGGATTACTCTGGATAAGTGTTAGAGACAGTAAGTACAACAAATAATTGTTTCAGAGCTTCCAGTGTTCTCACCTTTGCCTCCTCAGGTCTGAAATTCTAAACTTTCCTCTTCAATGGGAGCTGAAACGTGTTAGTTGCTCACTTGTGTCGGACTCTTTGCGACCCTATGAACTGTAGCCCTCCAGCCTCCTCAGTCCATGGGATTATCCAGGCAAGAATACTGGGATGGGTTGTCATGCCCTCCTCCAGGGGATTTTCCTGACCCAGGGATCAAACCCAGGTCTTCTGCATTGCAGGCAGATTCCTTACTGTCTGAGCCACCAGTGAACCCCTGGGGCTGAAAGCCCCATTTAATTTCTGCCCTTAGCTTTTACCCCTGAGGCAGAGACCATTTATTTATCCACCCTCCCCCCAACTCCACGTCTCCATCTCTTCAGGGCTGGCCTTGAGGCCATCTAGGCCTTGCCAATAAAGGTTAGCTTACAAAAGTGAGAGTTACAGCCCCTTAAGGGCATGGGACTCCAGGCAGGGAATTCATTCACTCTAGGCCACCCTCTGTTCCTTCCAGCTGTGAATGATACACGCTCAGAAATACTTCGGGAAATACTATGGTTAAGATTCTCTAGGAGCACTGCTTAAACTCAGGTTAAAATGCTCCATAAGTAGACAGAATATATAATTTATCACCCAAACCTATACATTTGAGAAAGGTGGAGCTACTAACAATCATGCTTGGAAAACAGGGTGAAACTAGAATTGGACCAGCAATCGGACCTGTGGTTACCCCAACAGTAAATGGTCTTCTGCGTGCCAAGATCCCCATTGTCTTTCTCAACTCAAATAGCATCTCCTCAGAGACGTCTTTGAAGGCTTTTTGTTCTGTTAATTGTTCATCTTTTGCAGCTAGGGTTTCTCTAAACCAGAATCCTCTTATATCTCACCTCAGGCTATATAGAGAGAGATTGCTTAGCTTAGAATTCTGTCTCTACCTTTATTAGTAGAGTCTTTGGGCAAATCAACATTTCTGTGGTGGTTTACTCACTTGTGAAGCAGGTATTAAAAAAAAAAAAACAATCAAGCTTACTTGGGAGAATGAAATGAGTAACACATGGAAAGCACTCAGAACATCACCTAGTCCATAGTGCTCAGTAAAGTTAGCTATCATTTCCTCTAAAAAAACACCCCCCACTTCAAGAGTCAAGTATCTGAACATTTAAAAAATACAAGCAAAATTGTGTACGTCACTTCTGCTTCATCCATTCTTTCCATTCTGATAGGAGGAATATTTTTTACTTTAATAGTGATCCTGAGTGAAAAAAAAATCAAGTTGCGTGGAGCCCAAATTTATGTCACAGTACTTGCTGCATTATAGAAGTTTCTATTTGCTTTTCTTGGGTGGTAGCTTTCTGGTTTTTATGCCAAGTCATGTTTTTGTTTTTGTAGCAAGGTCCCAACTCTGACACATGTGGACAAAGTAGGTCCCTCCTGCCATTTCAGTAAACAAAGTATGTAGCAGCCGTAAAGCCACCTGCGGTGCCCTGAGGGGAATTTGGGGCAGAGAAAAGATTCTGACCCTCGATAGCACACATGTTGTTGTTCAGTCGCTAAGTGGTGTCCAACTTGTGACCCCATGGACCGTAGCACACCAGGCTCCTCACTTCTCCACTATTTCCAGAGTTTGCTCAAATTCATGTCCACTGAGTGAGTCGGTGATACTATCTAACCATCTGAATCTCTGCCGCACCCCTCTCTTTCTGCCTTCAATCTTTCCTAGCATCATTTCCTAGGGTCTTTTCCAATGAGTTGGCTCTTCGCACCAAAGTATTGGTGCTTCAGCTCTAGCACCAGTCCTTCAAAGAATATTCAGGGTTGATTTCCTTTAGGATTGACTGGTTTGATCTCCTTACAGTCCAAGGGACTCTAATAGAGTCTTCTATAGCACCACAATTGGAAAGCATCAGTTTTTTGGTGCTCGGTCATCATGGTCCAACTCTCACATCTGTACATGACTACTGAAAAACCATAGCTTTGACTATATGGACATTTGTCAGCAAAGGGATGTCTCTGCTTTTATAATACAGTCTAGGCTTGTCATAGCTTTCCTTCCAAGGAGCAAGTGTCTTAATTTCATGGCTGTAGTCATTATCCATAATGATTTTGGAGCCCAAGAAAATAAAATGTCACTGCTTCCACTTTTTCCTCTTTTGTTTGCCATGAAGTGATGGGACCGGGTGCCATGATCTTAGTTTTTTGAATGTTGACTTTCAAGCCAGCCTTTTCACTCTCCTCTTTCACCCTCATCAAGGGGCAATTTAATACTTCACTTTCTGCCATTCGACCAGTATCATCTGTGTATCTGAGGTTGTTGATAAGATGTATATCAAAAGAATAATTTCAGTAAGCCCAGACTCTTACATCTTTCCTACATAGAAAAATACTAAAATCATCTTGAGATGTCTTTTTTTGTGATTAGCAGTAATCTTTCAATGCTTGACTACTTTTTCCTTTTCGCAGAAACTCCTTGGAACAATTCCTCAGAACGTGGCTGTATCCTAGGCTATAGCCCTCATTAAAGCTACAGAATTACACACAATTCTCAACTGCACCTGTGTGTTTTGTTTTTCAGTCAACCCACAGAAGTCTTTTGCAAAGAGCTGAGAGCTAAAAGGGAAAATATTTTACAATGTAGACTTGCTAAAATCTATAATCTGGATTTTTGGCACATCCTACATAAAATGGAATGGTAATTTTTGTTTATCTTGAAGATAGTCAACTTACAATTTCTACTTATTAGGAAAGACTGCCTTATCAATCACATAATAGTTTTGTTTTCTGTAAATTTGAGACTTTTGTCAGTTTTGTGAGGACCACAGAAATGCTATTAGAGAATGAGGATGGTATGCTTTTCAGCTTTATTTTTTGATTAGTGTAGTTCTGATCTTTTGTTGTTATAGAACACATATAAAATGATTTAATGAATACTCATTTATCTACCACCTGACTTACGAAAATAGAACATTATCAGTATCTTTGAAGGCCCTTACATGACTCTTCCCCATCCCATCTCTTCCGTCACAGCTTCTATCCTGAATTTTGGGTTTATAGTGTTGCTTTTATTTGTAGTTTAATCGTTTGTCTCCATAGACAAAATATTAATATTTTAAAAATTTGTATAAATGGAGTCATACTGTATGTCATCATCTGCGCTTTGCTTTTCATCCCACAAGACTATGATCCTGAGCTTCATTCATGTTATTGCATGGCTATCATTCATTCCTTTTTGACGTTGTATGATGTTCCACTGAATGTCTCTACAAGATGTGAGCAATTTATATACTTATATACTGTTGATTTATTTCCTGTTTTGTCTGCTGTTGAAAGTGTTATGAATATTTTTGTACATATTTTGGTAAAAATGTTCAAGAATCTTTCTAGGATACTTACTTAGGGGAGGAATTGTTGGCCATGAACCACGCATGACTTCAAAGTTAAGTTATTATTTAATTGCTAAGTTGTGTCCAACTCTCTGCCACCCCATGGACTGTAGTTTGCCAGGCTCCTCTGTCCGTGGGATTTCCCAGGCACAAATACTGGAGTGGGATGACGTTTTCTTCCCCAAGGGATCCTTCTGACCCAGAAATCAAACCTGTGACTCCTGCATTGGCAGATGGATTCTTTACCGTTGAGCCACGAGGGAAGTTCAATTTTAGTAGCTAATGTCAAAGTGTTTTCCAAAGTGGTTGTGCTATTTTACACTACCAAACAGTATAAAGTGTTCTTCCATTGCTCTGCATTCTCACCAACACTTGTTAATGTGGACTTAAAGTATTTTGTCAGTTGAATGCATGAAATGATGTATTTATGGTTTTAATTCATGTGCTCCTGATTACCAGTGAGTTTAGCACCTTTAAAAATTTATTTTTGGTCATGCCCTGCACAGCATGCAGAATCTTACTTACTCAAACAGAGATGGAATTTGCACCCCCTGCAGTAGAAGCAACCCACTCCAGTGTTCTTGCCTGGAGAATCCCAGGGACGGAGAGGAGCCTGGTGGGCTGCCGTCTATGGGGTCACACAGAGTCAGACATGACTGAAGCGACTTAGCAGCAGCAGCAGTAGAAGCACCCACCAGGGAAGTCCTCAGCTTCTTTTTGTATGCTTGTATTTCCTTTCTGTGAAATGCCTTGCTTAGGCCTTTAGCATTTTTTTTTTTCTATTGCATTGTCTTTTAATTTGTAAGAGTTTTTCACTTAATTTACTTATCTTTAATTAAAATAGTTGATTTATAATATTAGTTTCAGGTTTACAGCATAGTAATTCAATATTTTAATAGACTTCACTCTATTTAAAGTTATTACAACAAAGGATTAATCTCCAAAATATACAAGCAGCTCATCCAATCAAAAGGTGGGTAGAAGACCTGAACAGACATTTCTCCAAAGACATACAAATGGCTAACAAACACATGGAAAGATGCTCAATATCACTCATTATTAGAGAAATGCAAATCTAAACTACAGTGGTGTCACCTCACACTGATCAGAATGGTCATCATCAAAAAATCTACAAACAATAAATGCTGGAGAGGGTGTGGAATAAAGGCAACCCTCTTGCACTGTTGGTGGGAATGTAAATTGACACAGCCACTATAGAGAACACTATGGAGATTCCTTAAGAAACCAGGAAGGAAACTACCATATGATCCAACAATCCCACTACTAGGCATATACCCTGCTGCTGCTGCTGCTGCTAAGTCGCTTCAGTCGTGTCTGACTCTTTGTGACCCCACAGACGGCAGCCCACGAGGCTCCCCTGTCCCTGGGATTCTCCAGGCAAGGACACTGGAGTGGGTTGCCATTTCCTTCTCCAATGCATGAAAGTGAAAATTGAAAGTGAAGATGCTCAGTCGTATCCGACTCTTAGCGACCCCATGGACTGCAGCCTACCATGGACTGCAGCCTACCAGGCTCCTCCGACCATGGGATTTTCCAGGCAAGAACACTGGAGTGGGGTGCCATTGCCTTCTCTGAGGAAACCATAAATGAAAAAGACATATGTACCCCAATGTTCACTGCAGCACTATTTACAATGGCTAGGACATGAAGCAACCTAGATGTCCACCAACAGATGAATGAATAAAGAAGTTGTGATGCTTATATACAATGGAATATCACTTAGCCATAAAAAGGAACATGTTTGAGTCAGTTCTAATAAGGTAGATGAACCTATTATACAGTGTGAATTAATTCAGAGAAACAAATGTCTATAAAGGCATATATATGGAATCTAGAAAGATGGTACTGATGAACCTATTTGCAGGGCAGCAAGGGAGACACAGACATAGAGAACAGACTTGTGGACACTGGGGGAATGAGCGGGGAAGGACGAATTGACAGAGTAACAGTGAAACAAATACATTACCACATGCAAAATAGCCATGGGAACTTGCATATGATGCAGGGATCTCATACCTGGTGTTCTGTGACCAGAACACAGAGGGGTGGGATGGGATGAGAGGTGGAAAGGAGGTTCAAGATGGAGGAGTCATATGTACACCTATGACTGATTCATGTTGATGTATGGCAGAAACACAATATTGTAATTATCCTCCAATTAAAAATATAATTAAAAAATGATAAAAAGTCATTACAAAATAATGGCTATATTTCCCTGTTGTATAATATATCCTTGTTGCTTATTTATTTTATACATAGTGTTCTTTATCTCTTAATCCCCTATCCCTATCTTGCCCTTCTTTTCTTTCCTCTCTCCACTGGCAACACTAGATTTGTTCTCTATATCTGAATCTGTTTATCATATTCATTCATTTTTTAGATTTCACATTATGTAGAATATTTGTCTTTGTCTGACATATCATTTTTCATGTAGTTTAAATATGTGATTCTCAAATGGAGGCGAAATTGCCCCTTAGGAAACAGTTGGCAATGCCTGGAGACATTTTTAATGGTCACACAACTTGACAGGGGAAGCATGTAACAGGTTGAGATCAGAGATGATGCTAAATCATCCTATAAAGCACAGCCTCCACAGTAAAGAATTATCGGGCCCAGTATGTTAATCATGTCAAATGAATACTAGAGATTTGTCCTAGACATCAATATGTTATCAACTGTATGTGTTGTAAATATTTTTCCCAGTTTGTTGGTATCTTCATTTTTCCTGTGGTACTTTTTGATGATAGGAAATTCTTAATTTTAATATATTTAAGCTATCAATCTTTTCTTTTATGGACTATGCTTTTGTCTCTGATTTAAGAAAGTTCCCCATGCATGCCTTAAGGATAGAGATTTTCCAATGAAATGTTTCGTAAGTTTAAATTTTGTTTTTTTATATTTAAGCCTTCGATTATATTTGTTTATAACCTAAGAGTCCAAAACTAATTTTTATATGAAGAAATGAGGACTATTTATTTAAAATCCATCTTATCCCCAGTGAGTTACAATGCTGTCAAAACTGAAGTTTGCAAAAACAGGCTTATTTCTAGTTGTCTATTTTTACCTTTTTATCTGGAGGCTAAAGTTGTTTTTATTTTCTTATAAAAGAAAAATTGAATCCCAAGAGTTTAAGGTTTTCATAAATTTCATGAAAATAGATTTTAGAAGCTTTTTTTAAAAAGTGTTTCCCTGTCTTTTCTAGAGATATAACAGAAGGGAATTTGATGTTATTTTGAATACCAAGACGAAATACTTCTCAAATCATTATAAAATGAACTTATTAATTTCACTGACAGTTGTTTCACTTCTCCACTACACTGCCTACAGTATACATTTCACAAAGGTTGGAAACCCATTTATTGACTGGCAAAATGACAGCTTTTCCTCAAATATTTTTTAACATCTATATTTAACCTTATACATCATCCAACTCTTTTATCTAAGGGTTGTAACAGAAATATCCATATTCTTTCCTCCATAGTAAGAAAGACCATTTCCTAACTGCTGCGAAGCTGGCCCTTAAGGACATTCCCGACCAGATCATTCCTGGAAAGGAATCCATAGCTCAAAAAACATTCACACCTGTCAATCAGCCTCAGCCATCAGGTTTCAAATCCAGTTGCTCTGAAGAAAGAAAGTGAAGTCACTCAGTCGTGTCCGATTCTTTGGGACCCCGTGGACTGTAGCCCACCAGGCTCCTCTGTCCATGGGATTCTGAAGCCAGTGGCAAAACTATTCACAGGGTGAAGCAGAGACGGAATATATGTAAACATCTTTGTTTCCTTTTCTCTTTTCTTTTTCTAACATTTCCCCTTCATTCTCATTTAGCCCACACAAGCTCCAAACTAGTATTCAATAACACTGAAGTGGGATCATTTTATTTAAAGAAACTATATACTTTGGAATTGAGGTGAATCAGAAGCAGAAGTATAAATCCACTGATTCAGAAAATAACTCAGAATTGGGACAAAAACTTTTCCAGGAAAAGAACATTTTTTTTTTCAATTTTTTCCTTTGGGAAAATATTCTGGAAATGATTCCCTTTTTAAACGTATTTGCAATTGCTTGTTATTATTTCTTTTTTTCCTGAATATTCTTGAAATGATTATCAACTAATAATGCAATTAATCTGGAGCTTCAGGTATGGGTTTAAGGGAAACTGAGAAGGGGTTTTCTGTAGTGACAGTACTTTCCATGATACCTACTTTTGATATCTGACCACCATAAAGATTGACAACTCATGGCAAAGCAATGATGTACAGTGGTCATTAAATACTCTGGTTGGACAGGGTGTTTCTAGTTGATTACCATGTCTGGGATAAGGTGGTAGTTAAACCCAAGGGGGCTAAGAGGATTTACCACATATACAGGTCTCAGATTCTATCAAATTTATTACATCTGGAGCACTGTTTAGAACCATATAGCAGAAAGATGTTTACTCAAAACTCAAGAGAGACCTCTATTTACCAAATGGCTGTACATACATCTTTCAGATATAGGAGTATAGATCTCTGGCTGTCTTTTAAGGAAATTTTCATAAACAAGATTTGTACATTTCCAGCTCATTTAAACACATTAAATAAGTAATTTCCTAAAAATTGCAAAGGCACATAGGAGCTGCTCTAGGAGCAATGTAGAAGTATGCAATACTGCAAATAAACTGGACTGAGAAATCAGTTTGTTTTGCAGTGACCCCCTCCTCTCCAAGTTGAGGCCAGGAACACAGGATTACACAAGAGGGAAAAAAAAAAAAGACAAAGCCACAAGCACAAAAAGTCCTACAACCATCAGACATAAACACACCCGTTTTATGTGGAAGATTACGATTACGCTGCAAGTTTTTACCTGCCAGGCAAGGGGACCCCCTGAATCTCCGGGTGAAGGAAGTAGCAGCAGTCATGGCCCAGGCTCCTGAGAATAATCGGGTCTCCCATGGGAGACGCACCTGATCTGTACCTGTTTCCTTTTGCCTCAAACTGCTCACGTGCAGACTAGGAAGGCCTACAGGTGAAACATCACAATCACATGGACAACAATGCCAGGAGCACAGGAAAGGCCACTATCCACATGAAATTCACACTGAAGATGCTGCCCAACGGCTTAGACCAGGGCAACGATACCAGCTTTACGCCCTAAAAGAGATCCTTCCCTACCCAGCCTCCACACAGATTTGGCACAGCCAAGTGGTACATGTGAATGTGAAGTAGGGTTTAGCAGTTACCATTTCCACCAAATCGTTGAAAATAAACTGAGGGCACCTTAGTTCTTTATATGCCATCATATGTATCCAGCTGAAGCTTAACAAAATACTATGAAATTTTAGTTTGAACGTCAGAAAATCTAATATGGGACAATGTGGTGATTCTTGCTCCCCACGCCCAGGTCGGTGTCAGGGTACCTCCCCAATCATCAGTGAACACAAGTTCTGGTCCGTTCGGTTAACTTTAGACGTCTGCCCACTCCATCGAGTCTCAGTCTTCCCTTTTCTTCAGGACGAAACACTGTTCGCGTCACTGGACTTGGAAACGACTCCACCGTGAGGCGGGACACCCTCTATTACCCGTTCCCTAAGACAGGTTCCCAAAACAGGGAGTAGCTTTAACTCGTCTGTAAGGAGTCTTGAGCCGGCGGTGAGTCCGAAAAATGGGGAGGTTTTGAGGGCCGACGTCGGAGAAAGAGACTCGGAAAGCAGGGTCCCGGCTCTGTAACACCACTTCCGGGCTGCAGACCCCTGATCGACGTAGCAGCTGACCGTTAGGCGCGGGCGGGGCCGAGGTCACGTGGCCTGCGCGGGGTCAGAGCCCGGCGTACGCGGGAGCACGCAGAGCGGCTCGGCCCGCGGCCGCGCGCCTCGCGTGCGCGCGCAGGCCGGGGGCGGAGCGTGTGGGCTGAGCCTCTGGCGCGCGGCGGGGCGGAGGCGGGGCTCGAGCGGGGTGGAGGGCGGAGGCGGGGCCTCCTCCTTCACCTCCTCCTCCTCCTCCAGTGAGGCTGGGCTGGCGGCGGCGGCGGCGGGAGGCGGGTGACCCGCGGAGGGGCGTCTCGGCCATGACTGCGGAGCTGCAGCAGGACGACGCGGCCGGAGCGACCGACCGCCACGGCTCGGTGGGCCTCGCGAAGGCGAGCGCGAACCGGGGGGCGGGCTCCGGGTCCCACGGGGTAGGGGTGCGGGGCCCAGGCGGGTGCCGCGCGGGGCGCGGGCGGGCGGACGGGCGGGCCTGCGGAGATGGGGCGAGGGGCTGTGGAGGGCGCCCGGGCCCGGCGGGGTCGAGGGCAGCGCTCCGGCCGGGGTGAGCACCGGGGCTCCGGGAGGAAGCTGAAGTCTCTGTAAGGCTCGCTCGCAGAGATTGAGGACACTTCTTGGGGTCCGGAGACGGGCTGAAGTTCGAGGGAGATTAGCTAATTTGGGATATCAAAAATAAAGGGCTGGACGTGGGCTGCTGTCTGCATCAGGGATCTCTAAAGAGAGCGCTCCTTGCCCCCAACAAGGGGTGAGAAACTTCGGAAAGGGGCAGCTTTGCTGGATTTTTTTTTTTTAATCCGTTTTAGGGGAGTGCTGTTTTAAGAGTCTAAAGCAGACCGAAGTTATCTAAGTTAAAGAGAGGATTTTATCTACACCGTGTGAAAGACCAAGGGTCCTTGTTACCACTTCCTACCTTCTACATTTCCCTCCCCGCCTCCCCATATTTTTAAGCAGAAAGCAGCCTCCCCGGTTACTGCATTCATCACTGTAGATTTTTTTAAAAGGGGGAGGAACACCGTGATGAATAGAAGGTATGCTGATAATGCTTTCCTAGTCCTAGTATCTAAGAAGATTGAAATCAATATAGGGATTTCTGGGCTAAGAAGGTGAGAGGAAAAGGACACTGGTTTGAGAGAAAAAAGGCTAATGTCTGTGCAAAAAAAAAAAAACCTTGGGAAGTGGGCAATTTGAGAATGTCTTCTAATGTTACTTTGGAATGTTCTAACTTAACACTACCCGGTCACCCCTCAAGTGGTGCACTTTTTCAAGACAGAATGGGGAACCTGTAACAAGTATTTAAATGCGAGTTTGGAAGTGAGGAATTTCATAAACTATTTATCTATTTACAGTACAGAGCTGTCAGATACCTCCATGTGAGAAACCTTTTACGCCCCCTTTTCCCCCTCCTCTTGGGACACTCAAGGGACCAATAGAGTATAAAGTGACCGCACTTCCTTTTTAAATTCCTGCAGTAAAAGATACCTCCAAGTCCTGGGCTACAAAATGAAAGTAGGTAAATGGTGTTTCATGTGCTGATTTATAATAGAAATATTGTTAGGTGTTTACAAATGACCCTTGGAATGTGAGTCAGGATTTTCTCTCCTTTCACAGATCAGTTCTGTTTGTTTAAAGGATAGTGACTTAAAAGCAGGTGGGAAAATCTTAGTTTTGAGATCGTCATGTTGATTTAAGGAAGAGACTATTTTAAGGGAGAGCAAGTCATATTTAAATTTGTTGGTTGAGACCATGTGCCTTTCGGTCAGCAGCAACTGCATTTACCTCTGCCGCAGTTTGAGAGATGACCACTGTCTCAGCCTTCTCGGTTTAAGCGTTCATGTATGAGGTGTTTGATGAACACTTGTATATAAGTCATAGCTATTTTTGGAAACCTTTGGAACTCCAGTGGCTGTGGCTGGCTGGAGGACCTGATTCCTGGCAACCTGCAGAGTGATGACATTTACTGTTCTTCCCAGCGATTCGCCCCATACAGACAAATGATAAGCTTGGAATGCTTGATAATGTTTGCCCTTTTGGTTTTTTCTAATGTAAAATGCCTGAAGTTCACAGGCTAGAATGAAGGAGTCTTAATATGAGAAGTACCTTTCCCATCTCAGAGGAAAGATTTTGGTGTTTTCTTCTTTATCTTAAGTTTCATGTTAGAATGAACTCTATTTTAAATTCTCTGAAGCAATTCTTCATTGCCCTTAAAGGATCTGGAATTGTTCTAATGGAGGGGAGCTCTCCTCCCCTGACAGTCAGCAGCTATTTAAAACTTAGAGTGCTTTCTTTCCCTTATTGGTCAGCGTACATGGTACAGGCAGAATCTGTTAGAGCCCCAAAGAACTTGAGTGGGACAAAAACGCAGTACTCTTGAAATCTGTTCTCAGTCTGCACTTGAGTCTAAAAGAGGATAGGTTCCATTTAAATCACAGCTTCACAGGTACTGCTAGTGGTAAAGAATCCACCTGCTAATGCAGGAGACATGAGAGATGCAGGTTCGATCCCTGGGTTGGGAAAATTCCCTGGAGGAGGGCATGGCAGCCCACTCCAGTATTCTTGCCTGGAGAATCTCATGGACAGAGGAGCCTGGCGGGCTACAGTCCATGGGATCGCAAAGAGTCGGATGAGACTGAAGCAACTTAGCATGCACCATTTAAATCAATTCTTGACTTAGATAAAAACCAGCAGCAGTGTTTACTGTTATTGTAGTGCTCTTGGAGGGAGAGCATTGAGCAGTCCTGAAAAGAGATCTTAGTTCTCTGCTTAGGAATTAAACCTGGGTAACATCTATTTCTGCTTTATTGACTGTGCCAAAGCCTTGACTTGAAGAAAAGTTGTGACCAACCTAGATAGCATATTGAAAAGCAGAGACATTACTTTGCCAACAAAGGTCCATCTAGTCAAGGCTATGGTTTTTCCTGTGATCATGTATGGATGTGAGATTTGGACTGTGAAGAAAGCTGAGCACTGAAGAATTGATACTTTTGAACTGTGGTGTTGGAGAAGACTCTTGAGGGTCCCTTGGACTGCAAGGAGATCCAACCAGTCCATTCTGAAGGAGATCAGCCCTGGGATTTCTTTGGAAGGAATGATGCTGAAGCTGAAACTCCAGGACTTTGGCTACCTCATGAGAAGAGTTGACTCATTGGAAAAGACTCTGATGCTGGGAGGGATTGGGGGGCAGGAGGAGAAGGGGACGACAGAGGATGAGATGGCTGGATGGCGTCACTGACTTGATGGATGTGAGTCTGAGTGAACTCCGGGAGTTGGTGGTGGACAGGGAGGCCTGGCGTGCTGCGATTCATGGGGTCGCAAAGAGTCGGACATGACTGAGTGACTGAACTGAACCTGGATGAAAACCAAGAATCCTAGCCACTGGACCATCAAGGGCTAGAGGCAAAGTGGCCCTGGCTCTTGCCCCTATTTGAAGCAAGAATATTTCAAGGAGGCAAAAGGTATAAAAACAGATACAAAGTTTATTATTAGAGACACAGCACAGTATATGGGAGAGCACACAGGAAAACAGTTTGTTTATCCAGCTCAGAATCAGGGCCGAGATACACACCGGAATAGCGTGTGGGCATCCTCTCTAATGAGGAGCGGTTCAGTAAGTCAGAAATCAGGCGGTGACGCACACCTGGAGAGGAGCGCAGGCGTTCAGAGACACACCCAGAGAGATGTGCGGCCACCCTGGATGAGGAGGAGCAGTGAGGAGATGATGTAAATCATTTATGTAGGACTGTCCTTCTAGGTCTTTATTTACCTCTGACCGATTATCTTGTTTCTCTCTTCATGCCTGACTGGCCCATGGATCCTCCCCAAGATGCGTGTGCAACTTTTTGCTGAGACGGTTCCCACTGTAGAGACCTGTGGGTGCATGTGCACACTTATTATGGAGTGGGATCCCCTCCCTTTTCCACCCTTCCTTCCAAAAGCATTCCTTCGCATGTGCAGACAGGGAAGTCTTCCTTGACCTCAGGAGTGGGCACCTTATCTCTTTGCTTTAGCAGCCCACAGCTTTTACCACTAGCTTTGTCCTTAGAGTGTCTGGTTGAGAACAAAGGCTTAGTTTTACTCCACTTGACAACCACCAGGTGTCCGGCCCAGAGACCCACTGTCTCCTCCCTCAGTAGGACAAGCAATTTGAAGTCAGATTGGCTGTTACAAACCTGTCAACCTTGGCAGCTATACTGAGGCCCATCACACATCCTGCTAACAGAAGCCCTATGAAAACCTGTTTCTGAGAAAATTTAGTGCCTTCTTTTGATTTATTGGTTTTATACTCTCTTTTATCTTGTCTCATTACTTGTAATTTTTGGAACATAAGTGAGTGCTTGGTTGGCATCCACAGCTCTCATGCCTCCAGCTACAAACAGTTCCTAGTCATACAGTACTTTTAGTAAATTTATAAAACACATTGACAAGTAACACCTCACCAGGCAAGATCTTGCCATATGTTTTCTTTCATCAAGGAAATTTAAAGCAATAGCCAAGTGAAACATATTTTTCAAGGAGAATAATGATGCTAATAATACTAGTAGATAACCTTGATTGATCACGTACTATATGCCAGACTGTGCTCACAATTTAACATATTGTCTCAGTACTTAGGACAGCTTCAGGAAGTTTTCTTGTTTCTTGTTAAATAATTTGCACAAGGTTACTTACCTAGTAAAGGGTATAGCCAGGGTGGAACCCAGGGACTTCTAACTCGCAAGAGCTCAAGAAATCTCTGATCCTACTTCTTAGTTGATGGACCCATAGTCTTGGGTCAGAACCTATTACTCTGTAGAACTCTCTTCCTGATGTTTTAAATTTTCAGTCCTCACTGTACTCTTTCTCAATAGATTACCTTCCTTTCTACTTGAATGAGCTAACTGATACCTAAAGAGCTTTCTGTCTTATGCTTGGGGTCCTCCCCCCTTCAGAATCTTTTTTCTCTTAGTGGAAGATGTACTCTTCCTTTCTCCCCTCTTGTAGAGATGAATCTAAATCAGTGGTGTCCAGAAACCTTTTTGATTGTGACTCCTAGGGAAGAATACTCCTGGGTGGAAGCCAAGAGTGCTGCTAAATATCCTGCAGTGTACAGAGCTTCCCCTTCCACAAAACAAAAAGTTGTCTGGCCCAAAATGTCAGTGGAGCTTAAGAAACCTGGTTTAGATGATGTTTCTCCTCATTCACCTAAGTTTTCTTTCATCTTCTTTATCCTAGCCTAATTCCCAGGTACCTTCACTGCCTTCTGCTCCCTTGAGACTCAGGATATGGTCCATGGACCAGTAGCATCCATATCACCTAAGAGTTTGTTAGAAATGTAGAAATTTGGGTGTGCTGGAACCAGCTTGTACTTGTACTGCCTCTCCAGGTGACTGTAAACATTTCTTCCCAACTCTCTGTTCAATGACCTCATGTTAGTAGCTTGAAATCTCAGTCGAAATATTTCTACTAAGGCAATTAGTAGGCTGGACAAATCAACATACCACTGTCTAGGCCTCCACCCTAGACCTGCAGAATCAGAATCGCCTTTGACAAGATCCCTGGGTGATAAACTTTGCGAAAGCGGTCAATTTTCTGCTCCAAAGGATTCCCATTTTCCCTTCAGCTATGCACACTTCTCCTCAGTCCTCAACAAATTAGCAACAATAGCAAAATCGTCTCTGCTTTGTTCTTTAATTTTGTTTACTGTCTCTCCTTTCATTTTGTTTACTTTCTTGTAAATCCACCTGTTTCTTCTCTAAAACAGTTTTCCAGTTACAATGTAATTCCAGCTCATGGTGGAAAATTTGAAAAATACAGACCCAGGCAAGGTTTAGCTCTTGGCTGGTAGGAGGCCTCCCTCCCCAGGCCGAAGTGAGTTGGTTCCCAGATTTTACTTGAGGTGCAGCAGCAACTTTGCAAAAGGCCAGTTAGGAGGTGACTCTGGGGATCACTTAGGCTCCAGCAAGATGAGGGCTGATTGCCCACAGGCCTACAGAGAGGCTGACCAGGCAACAGAAGATGAGATTGTAGGGCAGTGAGTGGTTTTATGTGATCAGCATCTCTGAGGGCACCCAACGAGAGCCTTGCCAGCAGTAGGCTTTTAGTATTTGTAGAAAGTGAAATGGATCTCTTAGAAGTGACCAGTGACTAATCACCTTCTGGTCAGGTCAGTGACCTTTCAGTACCAGTTCTTTCTACATCCTTGCTTATTCAAATTCTTTCTCAAGTCCCATTTTCATGTTTTGATTTGTGATGATTTTTTATGGCCACTTTTTGGTTGATACTTATTTTGGCTTTTGATTTTGTTGCTAGTTATTATCAACTGTTCTGCTTTTTACAAAAAAATTCCAGTGTGTTTTCTTGCATCATTCACCGTGGTCTCATCACAGATGTACCACAGTAAGCCCTCACTTCTGAACTGATGACATCATTTTACAACTTTCTTATGAAAACTAGCCCTGGAAAAGATGTTTGAATTTATGTATTATAGCTTTCTTTTTTTTTTTTGCGTGGAGGAATGGAGTTGTGCTGCACAACTTTATAGGATCTTAGTTCCCAACCAAGGATTGAATCTGTGCCCTTAACAGTGAAAGTGCCAAGTCCTCACCATTGGACCACCAAGGCATTCCATACTGCATCTTTGCCCTAGAGTGCGAGGGCTTCAGTAGTTGTGGCACTCGGGCTTAGCTACTCTGTGGCATGTGGGATCTTGCTGAGCCAGGGATCAAACCTCTGTCCCCTGCATTGGCAGGTGATTCTTATCCACTGCATCACCAGGGAAATCCCCTACTACAGCTTTCTTGGTTTTGCAAATATAGTAACTGGTTTAGGGAGTTGATTTACTCGTGATCACAGGCTGTGGCAGAACCCTGGCCTCAGACTTTGGTTCCGTGTCCTGTTAGTGTGCCCAGTGTTGCTGCTACTGTACTTCCTGAGCCCTCTCCCCTGGGACCTTTGGGCCCTGTGCTTTATGTATGTTTGTTTGTATGTATGTGTGTATGTATTTGGCTGCACTGGGTCTTAGCCGCACGCAGGATCTTTAGTTGTGACATGCAAACTCTTAGTTGCAGCATTTGGGATCTAGTTCTCTGACCAAGGGTGGAACCTGGGCCACTTGCGTTGGGAAGCTCAGAGTCCCAGCTGTTGCACCACCAAGGAAGGCCCTGAGGCCTTTATTTTTCTGGCTTTTCTACATTTCTTCTCTGCTAGGGGCGAACCTTTGCTTTCTTTGTTGTTACTACCTTTTTATTAACTGCTTCCAGATCTGCATGTCTGATCCCAAATTGCAGATGACTTCAACTCCTCTTTTTCCAAATGCTTTTTGAGCATTTCTACTTGAGATAAACGTTTGCTGCCTCACTCCTTTTCCCACAGTTACTATACCAGCCCTGCAGATACATACTTGTAATCATAGCATCTGCCATATGCCAGTTTTTGGTACATTTTTAATCTTTATAAAAACCCTACAAGGTATGAATTATGATGTCTTATTACTGTGGAAAAACTGAGCCTCAGATACTAATATAGCTTCAGTTCAGTTCAGTTCAGTCGCCTAGTCGTGTCCGACTCTTTGCGACCCCATGAATCGCAGCACGCCAGGCCTCCCTGTCCATCACCAACTCCCAGAGTTCACTCAGACTCACGTCCATCGAGTCAGTGATGCCATCCAGCCATCTCATCCTCGGTCGTCCCCTTCTCCTCCTGCCCCCAATCCCTCCCAGCGTCAGAGTCTTCCAATGAGTTAACTCTTTGCATGAGGTGGCCAAAGTACTGGAGTTTCAGCTTTAGCATCATTCCTTCCAAAGAAATCCCAGGGCTGATCTCCTTCAGAATGGACTGGTTGGATCTCCTTGCAGTCCAAGGGACTCTCAAAGAGTCTTCTGCAACACCACAGTTCAAAAGCATCAATTCTTTGGCGCTCAGCCTTCTTCACAGTCCAACTCTAGCCTTGGACTAGATGGACCTTAGTTGGCAAAGTAACGTCTGTGCTTTTGAATATACTATCTAGGCTGGTCATAACTTTTCTTCCAAGGAGTAAGCGTCTTTTAATTTCATGGCTGCAGCTTACAAGGTCCTAATAAATTTTTAAACCGAAGTCTGTCTCGCATTTGAAAAAATGACTTACTCAAGAATAAATTCTAAGTAGCACAGTTGAGGGGCTTCCTAGGTGGCTCAAATGGTAAAGAATCCACCTGCGAATGCAGGAGATGAAGGCAGAAGAGGCAGGGTTCCTGCCTTGGGTTGGGAAGATCCCCTGAAGAAGGTAATGTCTACCCACTCCAGTATTCTTGCCTGAAAAGTCCTGCAGACAGAGGAGCCTGGCGGGACTACAGGCTGCAGTCCATAGGGTGGCAGAGAGTCAGGTGACTTAGCAACTGAGCACACGCAGCATAGCACAGTTGAGACTACATGCCATTCTGACTTTGCCTGCTGCAGTACATGCCTTTCTAGAACCAAACTTTTTGACTACCTTGACAATTTATGGAGCACTTTAACATATTTCTCATTGAATCCATATAGCAACCCTATGAAATAAAATTGTGTGGAGCAGAATTTGCAAAGTGGCCCAACTTGTAAGTAACAAAACTAAAACCCTGGCAAAGGCAATTATTTTTCTAGGATATCAGTATTTTTAACTACAATCTGTAGATGAATTTTGTTAGATGGACAGATCACAGTATTTTACATTTAAACAATAATCTTTTCATTTTAATAACAATTCCTGTATGCATTACTTCATTTCATAGTCACACCTGTGCTGTCAAAGCTTATGGTATACTTTATTTTCCGGCTGTAGAAATTGACGCCCTAGAAAGTTGAAATTTGCCCAGAGGCTAATGTGTGGTGCAGTCAGGGCTACCTGGTGCTATTTCCACCATCAAGGCTTTCTAATAAAAGCAGAGGTCAAAATGCCAGACATTCATAGCCAGATTAAAGATCTGTGTGAGTAGATGCTAGCAGCTGCTACATGATGGTTGATAGGTTAAATTTAAGATATCCTAAGAAAATATTGCCTTTTTCCAATATTCCTGCCCAAGTTAGTACTTTCCTGGTGTCTTTTTTTCTTTTTTCTTGTGTGTATGCATGTACATAATGCAAAGCTCAATTTTTATTCAGTTGAGGTGAAATTCATATAATATAAATTACCTATTTTAAAGTACACATTTAGTATATTCACAACATGGCACAACCACCACTTCTGTCTGGGTCCAAAATATTTTTTATCACCCCAATAGAAAACCAAATTCTACTAAGCAGTCCCTTCCCATTTCCCCTCCACTCTCCCCCCTGGCCACACTGATCTGCTTTTCTGTCTCTGTGTTTTACCTGTTCTGGATAGTTCATGTAAATGGAATCATATAATATGTGACCTTTTGTGTCTTGTGTCTTTCACTTAGTTTATTGAAGTTTATCCAAGTTATAGCATGTATCATTACTTTATTCCTTTCAATAATGGCTGATACTCAGCTCTAGAACCAAACATGGAACAACGGACTGGTTCCAAATTGGAAAAGGAGTACATCAAAGCTGTATATTGTCACCCTGCTTATTTAACTTATATGAAGAGTACATCATGTGAAATGCCGGGCTGGATGAAGCACAAACTGGAATCAAGAGTGCTGGGAGTAATATCAATAACCTCAGATATATCTGCAGATGACACCACCCGAAGGGCAGAAAGTGAAGAGGAACTAAAGAGCCTTTTGATGAAGGTGAAAGAGGAGAGTAAAAAAGCTGGCTTAAAACTCAACATTCTAAAAACTAAGATCATAGCATCCGGTCCTGTCACTTCATGGCAGATAAAAAGGGAAATGAAAACAGTGGCAGACTTTATTTTCTTGGGCTCCAAAAATCACTGTGGGTGGTGACTGCAGCCATGAAATTAAAAGACGCTTACTCCTTGGAAGAAAAGCTATGACAGTTCTAGACAGTGTATTAAAAAAGTGAGACATCACTTTGCCGACAAAGGTCCATATAGTCAAAGCTGTGGTTTTTCCAGTAGTCATGTACAGATGTGAGAGCTGGACCATAAAAAAGAGCACTGAAGGAGCGATGCTTTAGCACCATGGTACCAGAGAAGACTCGAGAGTCTCTTGGATAGAATTGATGCTTTTGAACTGTGTTGCTGGAGAAAATCTTGAGAGTCCCTCAGATAGCATAGAGATCAAACCCGTCAGTCCTAAGGAAAAATCAACCCTGAATATTCATTGGAAGGACTGATGCTGAAGTTCTAATACTTTGTCCACCTGATGTGAATAGCTGACTTACTGGAAAAGACTATGATGCTAGGAAAGATTGAAAGCAGGAGAAGGGGTCGGCAGAGAACAAGATGGGTTGGATGGTATCACCTACTCAATAGACATGAGTTTGAGTGAATTCCAGGAGATAGTGAGGGACAGGGGAGCCTGGCATGCTGCAGTCCATGGGGTTGCAAAGAATTGGACATGACTGAGTGACTAAATAACAGATATATCTATTACATCTTATCTGATGTGAGATGTAATTTTTCCATTGGTGGACATTTGAATTTTTCCCACCTTTTGGCTTTTGCGAATAGTACTTCTGCATTCATGTCCAGATATTTGAGTGTGTGCTAAGTCATGTCTGACTTTGAGACTCTGTGGTCTGTAGCCACCAGGCTCCTCTGTCCTTGGGATTCTCCAGCTAAGAATACTGGAGTAGATTGCCATGCTCTCTCCAAGGCATTTCCCTGACCCAGGGATCAAACCAGTGTCTTCTGCATTGTAGGTGGATTCTTTACCACTGAGCCACATGTAAAGCCCTAAATATTTGAATACCTGCTTCCAATTATTTTGGGTATATACCTAAGTGTAGAATTGCTGGATCATAGGGTAATTCTATATATAACGTTTTGAAGAACTGTCAGACTTTTCCACAGCATCTTTACTGTTTTACATTCCCACCAGCAGCACACAGAGATTCCAGTTTCTCCTATCCTCCCCAAACTTGTAATTTTTCATTTTTGCTCTATTTTGTTTTATAAAAGTCATCTTTGCCTATGAAGTGGTATCTCATTTAGTTTTGATTTGCATTTTCCTAATGGCAGGTGTTGTTAAGCATCCTTTCTTATGCTTATTGATCATTTGTATCTCTTCTTTGGGGAAATGTCTGTTTCAGTCCTTTGCCCATTTTTGAATCGGGTTTATTTGTCTTGGGTTTTTGAATTGTAAGAATTTTAATATAATCTGAAATACTAGACCCTTATCAGATTTAAGTTTTGAAAATACTCCCATCCTGTAGGTTGTCATTTCACTTTCTTGATAATGTCCTTTGTTGCATAGAAGTTTTTAATTTTGATGAAGTGCTACTTACCTATTTTTTTCTTCTGTCACTTGTGCTTTGGGGATAATTTAAAAAGAATCCATTGTCAAATTCAAGATGCTGAAGATTTACCTCTAACTTTCTTGTTAGAGTTTTATAATTTTAGCTCTTATACTTTAGATGTTGATCCATTTTGAATTAGCTTTTGAATATTGTGTGAAGTAGGGGTCAAACTTTATTCTTTTGCAAGTGTATATCTAGTTGTTCTACCACCATTTTTGTTTGTGGAGTGTGTAAATTTAAAGTGTGCTTCATGTTACTTTTGTAAGTGTATATATTGCAATATGTTTGGTCTTCTGATGTTTATCACATCACATACCTGTAGTGCATTATTATTATGCTCAGTAAATCTTACATTAAATCTCTATGGCTGTTTTAGTACTTGTTGCAAATTTTGGTCTTAAATACTGTCCATCTTCTACCATCCCGAACACCATTTTTGGAAGAGGCGTTTTTTCCCCCCCATCAAATAGTCTTGACATCCTTATCAAAAATCAGTTGACCAGGACTTAGCTGGTTGTCCAGTTGTTAACAGCCTGCCTGCCAGTGCAGGGCACACAGGTCCCATATGTGGTCCTGGAAGATCCCATATATCACAGGGCAACTAAGCCCACGCGCCCCAACTACCGAGGCCCCGTCCTAGAACCCATGCTCCGCAGCACAAGAGGCCACTACAGTGAGAAACCTGCACACTGCAACGAAGAGTAGCCCCCGCTTGCCGCAACCAGAGAAAGCCTGTGTGCAGCAGTGAAGACCCAGCACAGCCAAAAGTTAAATAAATAGATAGATAATAAAATTTTCAAAAAAATTTAAACATCAGTTGACTGGAGATTATGACTCTCTTCTGGACTGCCAATTCCAATTCATTTTCCAATCTGCTTATCCTTAAGCCAGTACTATACTGTCGTGATTACTCTAGTTTCACAGTAACTTTTGAAATCTTAGAGTGAGTCCTCTTTGTTCAATATTGTTTTGGCTATTCAGCATCTTATGAAATCCCATATGGATTCGAGGGTCAGCGGTTTCATTTCTGTAAAAATGATCATTGGAATTGATCTTTTTTACATTGCATTGAATCTGTAGATCACTTTGAGTAGTATTGACATATTGATATTAAGTCTTTGTGATGGTTCATTTTATGTGTCAGCTTGACTAGACCAGGAGGTGTCCAGACGTTTTGTCAAACATTTGGTTATGTCTGTGAGGGTGCTTCTGGATGAGATTAGCATTTGAATTGGTAGGGTGAATAAAGCTGATTGCTCTCTCTGATGTCTTTGGACCTCATCCCAGCTACCGAAAGCCTAAATGGAAAAGGTTGATAAAGAGGAAACTCTACCTACCTAATTGGGTGCAGGTCTTCTCTTGCCCTCAGACTGAAAGTTATGTCATCAGCTTTCCTGGTTCTTAGGCTTCCAACTCAGGTTAAAATGACCCCATTGGCTGGTTCTCCAGCCAGTGTAGATCTTACTTCTCAGCTTCCAAAATCCCAAGAGCCAATTTGTAATAATAAATTTCTTAATTCACATATACTGGAAACTATGAATACAGGATTTCTTCACACACACACACGCACACCCTGTTGGTTCTGTTTTTCTGGAGAAACTTAATATGGTCTTCCAGTCCATGAACTTGGATGTTTTTCCATTTATGAAAGTTTCCTTTACGTTTTTTCTCAGTGTTATGTAGTTTTTAGTATACAGGTCTTTCACCTTCTTGGTTAAATTTATTCTGAAGTATTTTATTCTTTTGGATACTATTATGAATGGAATTGTTAATTTCCTGTTTAGATTGTACACTGCTACTGTATAGAAACACACCTGATTTTTTTCTATTGATCCTATGCTCTTCAACTTTGCTGAATTTATTTGCTCTAGTGACTTTTTTGTGGATTTTTTTGGTGTTTTATATATCATGTCATCTATATAAATAGAGATAGTTTTGCTTTTTCCTTTCCAATGTAGGTGCCTTTTATTTATTTTTCTTTCCTAATTGTTCTGGCTAGAACTTCTAATATAATGTTGAATAATATTGGTGAAAATGGGCTTCTTTGTATTAATACTGATTTTAAGGGGGACTCTTTCAGTCTTGCACTACTGTGTATGATGTTAACTGTGAGTTTTTTTTGTAAATACAGGCCCTTTATCACATTGAGGAAATGCTGTTCTTTTCCTAGTTTCCCAATTATTTATATCATCAAATGTGTTGTATTTTTTCTGCATTGATCAAGATGACTCCCCCCCCCCCCACTTCATTCTGTTAGTATGGTGTACTGCTTTTTTTTTTATGGTTTCTTTTTGTGTATTTGTCAGTCACATTCTCTTAGGCATCCGTTCTCAAATCCTTGACTAAGCTCCACCTCTTCATTCTTTGAGATGTGCAGAGTGGACTCTCGGTGCTTAGTCGCTCAGTTGTGTCTAGCCCTGTGGCCTCATGGCCTGCAGCCTGCCAGGCTTGTCTGTCCACTGGGTTTTTTCAGCAAGAATACTGGAGTGGGTTGCCACTTCCTGCTCCAGGGGATCTTTCCGACACAGGGATCGAACCTGCCTCCCCTGTGTCTCCAGCATTGCAGGTGGATTCTTTACTCACTGAGCCATTGGAAAAATCCATAGACTGTACTCTACCATTCCACTTTTCCTGCCAGCTTCCTACTGCTTTCATCATCTTTGGTTTATTCAGTAGCTCTGTAACTCATGGTTAAGCTTTCTTTTCCTGATTTTCACCACTTTTAAACTAGCTGTTAACATGTGCTAGATTAATCCCTTTAAAGTGCCTTTTTTGCCCCTCACATTTTTTCCCTGCTGAAGAGCCTGTAATGATTTTATGTTGTTCATTAGCACCCCACTCCAGTACTCTTGCCTGGAAAAATCCCATGGACGGAGGAGCCTGGTGGGCTGCAGTCCATGGGGTCACTAAGAGTCGGACATGACTGAGTGACTTCACTTTCACTTTCCTGCATTGGAGAAGGAAATGGCAACCCACTCCAGTGTTTCTGCCTGGAGAATCCCAGGGACGGGGGAGCTTGGTAGGCTGCCGTCTATGGGATTGGACAGAGTCGGACACGACTGAAGCGACTTAGCAGCAGCAGCAGCAGATCAAGTCTAAACTCATCCTGACATTTAGAACTGTTCATAATCCCATCCCACGTCACCCCTCTGGTCCCTGTTATTTATAAAAGATGGAAACTACACACTGAGGCCCATCTAATAATAACATAGAATTTTGTTTCTAAAACTATAAGCGTGTAAACTTGGTTTCTATATCTTTTCCTGTATTTTCTTAGTTTCTCATTTAGCAAATAGATTGCTAAATGACATTTTCTTAAATTTTTGAAGATGCATTTCATAAGACCTTGTCATATTAGTTTCCTGGACCTGTTTCTTGTATTTGGTTGAGGCATATATGTATTTAAAGAAATGAAAAAATATTGTCTTAGTGTATTCTAAAGTAAGGAAAAACAAGGTGCAGGATTTCATGTATAGTATGAAAGAAGACATTCATGTGCAGAGACCACTTCTGAAAGATGTCAGAAGCTATTAATAGTGATTACTCCTGGGACATGGAACTGGATGGAAGGAACAGGGAAATTTCCCTTTCGTTTTATATAGTTTTGTGCTGTTAGAATTTTCTACTCAGTGAATGTGGACAAAAGAGATGAAAAACTTTGAGTAAATAATGATTAGTTCTTTTTCCTTGCTTTTAATATTAGTTCAGACCCCTCTACACCATTTAGGATTGATTAACTTTTAAAAGTGTTTAATGCTTTTTAAAAATGTTAAGCCAGTTGATGAACTGAAACAGTGATTTTCATCATGTACCTAATTTTTGCACCATTAAAATAAATTATTGATTTCAGGGAATTCAGTTTTATCCAGAAAAAATGGCTATTTTTCATTTATGGAGTCATAAGACACTTTAGATTTCCATATTATGAGTAAATTGTACCAACATAGAGTTTTTGCTGGAATAAAAACTGAAAAAATAGCAGGGCTTTTGTGGACTTTTTCCGTGGAAGTTGGAAAGGTTAGCGGCAGTCTCAGACTGTGTTAAGACTCTGTTATATAGCCTGGGTTTCTGGAGTTGCTGCTGTGTATTTTCTTTGACTCCTAGAGTTACCCTTTGCTTTCCTTGGATATTTAAGGTTTATTTTAAAATTAGAAAACCAGATCTTTGACTTTGGAGATAATTTTATTAGGCATACCTTGGTATTTCTTTGGAGTAAAGTAGTATTTACCAATTACTTAGTTTTAAATTTAGAAATGTCCTTGTAAAAATAGACAATTGAGATCAGTAAGTGTGTGCATCAGAATGGTGAAAATAGCATTCCTGTTTGAAAGAATGGAATCATCTAGAAAGCACCCTTGTCACAGTGCTAAACTGGGTATTTTGAAGACTGTGAGATTAGTAATCGCGGTAGTTTGCTCATCAGGAGTTTTAATTTAGTTGCAGTAGGATTAGGCCAGTTGTTTATTACAAAAACTTGATAACTTAATGTTTTTACAATGCAGATAATCCTGTTTATTGTTTATGATGAGGTGAGTTGCCGTCTTTGCTATAAGAGAACCTGAGTACAGAGAAGCTTTGCACCAAAACCGTGGAGTAGCTGAGCTCTTTCTAGAGATTTGTGTGTGCCTGTCTTTCTTTACTGCCTCTGGGCAAGAAAAGAGAGAGCTCTTTGTTTTATAAAAATAATATGTATTTAGTTAAGGAAATGCAAACCTGTTGGCTCTTGCCAGTTATTTGACTTCATTATGACTAGAGCACAGGCTTTGTCTTGTCTCTTGTTGGGTGTGTACTTTATTTGTAGCATCATGGTTATGGTGAAGTTAATATTTAAATCAATTTCGTGTGAGGTTGAGGAGAAAATGTGAGTTAGCGATGCACTAAGAGCCTAATGAGCTTAGCTTGTCTGTTGTTGTAAAATTAACATGTCAAATATACCCACCAGGCTCCTCTGTCCATGGAATTCTACAGGTAAGAATACTGGAGTGGGTTGCCTTTTCCTACTCCAGGGGATCTTCCTGACCCAGGGATCGAACCTGAGTCTCCTGCATTGCAGATGGATTCCTTACTGTCTGTACCCGGGAAGCCCTGATCAGGATTTGGGTTGTGGGTACTACTGAGAATTTAGGTTTAGCTAAATTTTTATAGGACTGAGTCATGTAATAGCAGTTGTTCATGTGTGCCAATAGCCTAGTTTATTCCTTGTGAAATGTGTTGTTCAGACTGTTAATAGTTTTTTTGAGTAATCATTTAATTCAAGATATTTGATGACAAAATTGGTTTTGTAAACCTTAGTTTTCTAATTTGCACAATGAAGATGATCCTTGACTATTTTAGGGTTGTTCCAGGGATTACATGATGTATGAGGCATCCAAAGTTCCTGACAGAAAGGCATTCAATAACTGTTAGTTACAATTGTGAACAGCACTGTCCTGTGGATAATTCACATTAGGTAGTGTGTTGTGTGATTCTTACCTTTATGGAGGCAGGAATTTCACATTTTAACAGAGATCCACATGGTGAGAAATACCAGGTAAAGATAGTAAGTCCCATTCCTTTACAGGCTTGTTTGTTCCGTCAGCATGGGAGGTTCGAAAGGGCAGAGAATAGTAAGGGGCTGGAGTCCTTGAATAGTATGGGGCTTCCCAGGTGGGTCTAGTGGTCAAGAACCTGCCTGCCAGTGCAGGAGACGTGGGAGACGTGGGTTGATCCCTGGGTCAGGAAGATCCCCTGGCGGAGGCAGAGCAACCCACTCCGATATTCTTGCCTGGAGAATCCCCAAGGACAGAGGAGCCTGGCAGGCTACAGTCCATAGGGTCACACAAAGTCGGACTGAAGTGACTTAGCATACACACAGAGTTTTGGAGGGAGATGAGATGGGTATAACACTGTTCTTGGAGCTGCACAGAATGATTTTATGTCTTCTGCCCAATAGCTTTAAAAATAAAAGGAACCTGAGTTTCCTTTCCTGAGTGTATTATTCTAGATGTGTTCATGTCAGCTGCTACCTGTTACAGTGTGGAGACAGAGGAGTGGGACTTTAACCTGTGGCCACATGTAATGGTTAGTAAGTTACTTATCATTAGAATACCATATTCATTGATTAGCACTTATTTAGCATTCTGAGATCTCTGAAATTGAGATGCTCCTTAATTTACTATCCTCCACGTAGTACATGTGGTGTAGTTATCATGGTCTACACACATGTGGGCTTGGTCATAGCTGTTCCTGCCACCATGGCAGCCAAGTTACATGCCCTGTTGGTACTGCATGGTTAGTTTACTTGCCATCTAAAACGACTTTAAAAAGATCACACTATGATTCAACAGTGAAACAAAAACTATGAAGAAAAGCATAGAAACAGAATAGCAGGGTACAGATTTGATTTTATGTGAAGTCAAATATTTGTCTTTGGGGGAATGATTGCGATTTCAGATTTTCATGCAAAACTACAATCAAATGCATCATGGGACCTCAGAAAGGAAGATACTGTAGGTGTTTTAAGCCTTTTTTAATGTTGTTGCTGAGAAATATGCAAAAGAATTACCTAATGCATGCCAGGCTATGCACCTGGAAGCAGGGTGACTTGTTCTGTTTCTCAACATAAATGAGACATTTTGGAGCCACAAGAAGCTGATATGACCGATTCATGTGTCTCCTAGGACTGTCATGAAGGTATTGTGTCATAGTTTAGCAGCAGTTTTTCTCTTTGGTGGCACCATTTTATAACCAATGTCACCTTAGATTCAGTCTCTTCTAGTGTTTACATCTCTAGCTCCTGATGGTAGCTTATTTGGAACTGATTGTTCTACTAAGTAATCAAAACTGTGCTTCTATTAAGGCATCTAAAATAAAAATAGGAAACTTGCTAAGATCAAGGTCAAAATTTAAGAGTAAAATATTTGCATTGTTCTGCATTAAGTAGACATTTTTGCCTGTTTTCTTCATCTTCTCAGATACAACATGGTATAGAGGTTAGGGTGCAGACTCTGGATTCGGACAGCCTGGGGTCCAATCCCAGCTCCAACCCTTACTAGCAGTAACTTTCTGCCAGTTACTCAACCTCTCTATGCCTCAGTCTTCTGTCAGATGGGCGCAGTGTCTCTCTCACAGGTTTGTTCTGAGAGAGAAATGAGTTAATACCTCTGAAGTGTTTTGAACAGCACCGGGCGGGAAGAAAGCAGTGTGTGTGAGCCGTTATTCCATCTGGCATTGTCTGAGGTGAAGGTGTGTTTGTCTGTCCCACTCTTGCCTCCTTGGTTCCAGTTCAGGGCTGATACGCTACCCATTTCCCCTTCCCAGTTGCTATTCCATCCTTTTTTGGGTACGTCAGTTTGGAATTTTTAGAAAATTGGATATGATTGAGCTATATAGATTTGCCCACTTTTACACAGTGTGATCAATGGAATTAGGATTCGTTTGGAAACAGACTTTTTGATACTGTACTTTTCTAAACATCACATGCTGGGTGTTTTCAGTGTTTTCCAAGGTTAGCTCTGGGCACTTCTTAGTGTGAAAGTCTTTCTCCCAGTGCCCAGGCAGTGCCTGCCTGAGACAGATGCCCAGCCACTGCTGGGCTCCGCACGGTAGGGCTCCACTTCGAGCCTATGACCACGGCCTGCGACTGGAACAGAAAGACTGTTGATGGTTTTCTGAGGACTGCACAGGGGTGTTTCAGTTTGTTTTTTCTAGTGCGTGATACTTGAGTGTTGCATTGGGCCCTCAGCTGTTGAAGAACAGAGGATTCTGTTTCTCTTACAGCTGGCAGGGAACTAGACTGCCTCTTGGAGACACAGCGCTAACTGAAGGATAGTTAGTGGTCAGACATCAGCTGTTGATTCGGGGCTTCATTCTAGGATAACCTTAAGAATAGTATAAATTAGATTTCTGCTGGCTGGGCTAAATTTGAACTGTTCCGTTTTCAGTATTCATCTGAAAGATCACTATGTCTTCACTTGGGCCAACTGGCTGTTTAAGTTGAGCTTACTTGTAAATAGGTGTTTTGTGTTAACTTTTGTCTTTGTGCAAAACAGGACCAAGTGCTTAGTAAAGACTTTGAGTCTGAAAGGGGTTATAAACTGATCTTGTAGCACGGAAGGTTTTGCCATGATTCAGATTAATGAAGAGAAAACACTGCATACTTTATTCTCTCTGGAATTTTATTTATAATTCAGAAAATTCCGGCTTTATCTATACTTCTTTTTAATCAATCAGACCTAAAGTTTCAAATGCGACATTGTTGGTGTCGTTTGTTAATTACATGATCGGAAATTTATTGTCAGTGAAAAATGACACACACAAATGGCATGTGCAGTGAAGCTCAAAATAGCACATCTTCATATCCATGCAAATTCCCTGGACTCCTTATAGTGACCTACTTACGCACTGCTCACAGAGAGAAACATGAGGCACTTTAAGTGTCCATTAAGGCTAGAATATTACATTTAAATGTTTTATGTATTTGTAATTTTACTCTTTACTTGTATTTCTGCCATAAGTACCAAAAGCATTTTCTATGATTAAGCTTTTAAAAGAGTCATACATTTGACATTTTACAATGTGTCTGACAGTCAGTACCTTGTTGCTTGGAGCTTGTTGGTTTTTTAAAGTAAGAAATGCAATTCTCAAGCCTGTTTACCCTAGATGTTTATGTCTCTTCTTCACATGTATCCAGGTTTACTTTCTGATTGACACACGTGTTCATTTTGTTTCTGAAATACAGAGCTGCCAAATGCTGTTAAATCAACTGAGAGAAATCACTGGCATTCAGGACCCTTCTTTTCTTCATGAAGCTCTGAAGGTTAGTTTCAAGGCCTCTATGAGTCAACAGGTTTTAGACAGTTGTTCATATCATAGTTATGTCAGTTCAAGCTATTTTTATGCCAAAATGAAAGTGCATACGTATAGGGACAGAAGTTCTAGAGGTCAAATGACCCATTATCTTCAAACTATAAATTAGAAGAACAGGAAAAAGTTGAGGATGGAAGAGACAGTGCAGGGAACTCTGCAGCGATTTAAGATACATATCAACTAACTGCCCTGTATGGACCTTTTATGGATCCTGATTCAAACTAAAAAATAAATGAGTCAGGGCAGTTTAAACTGGTGATTTGTGTGAGGATAACACTGTGGGTTGTATATATTTTAAAAGATACATTCTGAAATGCTGAATGATGATGATGTAATAAGATGCTTAGGATTTGCTTCATATTATCTGGGGGAGAGAAGGCAGAAGAGATAAAATGAGATTGACTGTGGCTCAGTGACTATCGAAGTCAAGTGATGGGCACTTGGGATTCAGTTATATATTCCCACTTCTATTGTATACGTTAGAATTTTTCCCTAAGGAAAGTTTAAAAAGTTAAAACGAAATTGAAGTGTGGTCACCACTAGAGAACATGATGACTGTTAGGCACCTTTATTGTAGGGGCTGACTTCATTTGGAGTCTGATACATCATGCCTTAGCCATTGTGCAATTGGGAGGAGAAGTATCCAAAGCAATGAGGTTTCATTCTTGTTTGCATGTTGTGGGAAATCAGCGCATGGCACTCCCTTCCTGTACCTGGAGTGTGATAGCATCGCTTCAAGTTTCCTACCGTATATCCTAGAATTATACCTAGATTTAGTATGACACCAGGGTAGTAAGGAGTTATAACTCCTAAACTCACTTGCTGTTTATTTTAAATGCTGTGATGTTTGACTTTCGAAATTTGTTTTTTTTCCCTCCCCTTAGGCCAGTAATGGTGACATCACCCAGGCAGTCAGCCTTCTCACTGATGAAAGAGTTAAAGAGCCCAGCCAAGAGACTGCTGCAGAACCATCTGAAGAAGAGGGGAGTGCTGCCAGCAAAGAGGAATTAGCAAGTAGGTATATCCTGGCTGGGCCCTTTTCTGAACTAGCAGAAATTAAGAGATGAGTTTCTGTGAGTGTCCTTTCCATCACATCAACCCTTTGGAAATAATGGTAATCATGGCTAATTACTGAGCCATAATGAGGTGCCAGGCACAATTCTCAGCACTTAAATGGTTCCATTCATTCAGCAGTTATTTAATGAGCCCCTGTTAGGTGCCAAGCACTCTTTTAGGCACTGGAGATGAACAAAAGGAACAAGAATTGCTGCCTTGTGAGAGATGAGGCCATGGAGGGAGTGAACGGGAGGCAGATTATGCAGAGGCTTCATAGCTGCTTGGCTTGTACCCTGAGCTGGAGGACCAGCCATTGGAGAGTTTGCTGCAGAGGAATGCTGTAAACTGGTTTCCACTTCCTAAGGGTCATTCTGGCTGCTGTGTTGAGAACAGAACTGTGGGAGGGAGTAGTGAGCACGGGGCAGATAAGGGAGCCCAGCACCATTCAGGAAGCTGTTGCTGATGAGGGCAGGGTGGGCCAGGATGCAGCGGTGGAAGGGTGGCAAGTGCTTGCTGCACAGGATCTGCTTACAAAGGAGATGAGGGCTGTGACAAAAAAGAGAAGGGTTAAAGATGACTCCAGATTTTTTTCCTAAGCAGCTGAAAGGGTGGAGTTGTACTTAACTGACTTGGGAATAATTACCGATGGAGCAGATTTGGGGTAGAAAATGAGAAGATTGATTTTGGAAATATTAAATTTAAGAGGCCTGTTAGACATCAAGGTGGAGTGTCAGAAAGACAGTGGAGATCCAAGTGTGCTGTTCAGGGGAGAGAGCTGGGCTGGACCTGGATAAAACTTGAAATCATAAACTTGTAAATGGTACATAAAGTTATGGGAAAGGATGAGCTCTCCTAGGGAGCGGATATAGAAAAGAGAAAAGGTTTCATGTCTCAGCAGCAGGTATTTCTGGTGTTGAGATGTCTGGGGAACGTGGAGGGGGCAGTGAAGAGTGTATGGAGGCATAGCAGGAAGACCCAGAGAGTGGTACTCTGGAAACCAGAGAGGCTTCTGGGAGGAGGATCTGTCAGCTGGGTCAGGTGGTATTAATCGATATTTGGGCAGTTTTGAGCTATTCTGAGTGCTGCTGCTGTGAATATTCTTCTGTGTCTTTTAGTGCACAATGACTTATTTCAATCCATATTTTTCTTTTTGAGATGCATCCATGTTGGCTATACCTGTAGTTATTTCTTTTCATGTGTAGTATTTCTTGGTCTGAATACACAAGAGAATTGATATATTTGTTGATTGACTTTGGAGTTGTTTTGAATTTTTTTGCCATTATGAACAAATCTACTGTGAGCTGTTTTGATTCGCGTTTTTTCATGCACGGAGGCAAGAGTTTCTTTAGTGTTTAAAGACTCGCGATGTAATCGGTGAGTACTGAAACATGCCTGTCTTCATCTTAGTGGGTATTAGGTGTCTGAGATGGTAAGGAATCCTCCTGTAATGCGGAAATCCTGGGTTTGATCCCTGGGTTGGGAGGATCCCCTGGAGGGAAAGAAATCCTGGGTTTGATCCCTGGGTTGGGAGGATCCCCTGGAGGGAAAGGGTACCCACTCCAGTATTCTTGCCTGGAGAATCCCCGTGGACAGCGGGGTCTGGTAGGCTACAGTCTGTGGGGACCCAAAGGGTCGGACACGACTGGGCACTGAGCGACTAAGCACAGAGCATTAGTGACATCAGTTTCCGAAATGATTTTTTTAACCTATGTATACTCCCACCAATAGAGTTTGAGGGTAACTCTTGCTGTTACGATTGTTAGCTTGTAAAATTGTTGCTTGTGTTTTTGATATAAAATGATTGTCTTGTTTTTAACTAGAATTATAAAAACTTAAATAATGATACTGATTATCTTTTCCTTTTTGACTGTTCATGTTCCTTCATGTGACATTTCTCTTGGTATCTTCTGCTGGTTTTTCTGTTTGTTTCTTTCTGTTGATTCTTGATATTCATACTGACAGTGACCTTATTTTCTTGATACGAATCCATTTTTCTGGACTCGGGCATTGCACACACCTTCTTGTTGATGACCTGCATTTTTCCTCTGTGGTGATGAGCTAATAAATAGCTTTCATTTATTAATCTTCTGCTGTGGTTTATGCTTTTTGTTTAAGAAATCCTATACCATGATGTCATAGGATATTCTGTTATATTTTCTTCTCAAATTGTAATGTTTTGCTTTTCACATTTAAATATTTAATTCATCTGAAATGGATTATTTTGGTAAGACATAAGATAGAAATGTAGTGAGATCCGTCACTGCCCCCCAGCACCTCCCCTCGCTACCCAGGACCTTTTATTGAAAAGACAGTACTTACCCACTGATCTACAGTATTAGCTCTGTTACATTATTTTCGTGTTTTCCATTTTACTTCATTATCTGTTTTTAATTCTTTGTGGTATATACCTAGGAGTGGAATTGCTAGATCATATAACAATTTATGCTTCAGTTAAAAAAAAATTCTAGAATACCTTTTTTTCATGACTGCAACATTATCACACTTAGAAATTAATAACAATTTCTTAATCTCATGAAATACTATTGTAGGAATTTCCCTGCTTGCCTCATGAACAATATGTTGGTAGCTGGCTTGAGAGTATAATGACCCACATAAAATAAAACATTAAGCTATTTAAAGTCTGGTTCAAGATGGCAGATAATAGAAGGATGTGAACTCATCTCCTCCTGTGAGAGGACCAAATTTGCAACTAGCTTTACAGGAGGACAACCTGCAAAAATTTGCAGCCAGACAGGATGACACTGGAACCCACCAAAAGAAGATACCCCACATCCAGAGAGAAAGAAGAAGCCAAGATTAGACAGCAAGAGGCGTACACTCATGAAAAAAATCAAATACCATATCTGCTGGGTGGGTGACCCACAGGCTGGAGAACAGTAATGCCAAAGAAGTTCTATCACTGTTGTGAAGGTTCTGAACCCCATATCAGGCTTCCTAGCCTTCAGTTCAGTTCAGTTCAGTCCAGTCACTCAGTCGTGTCCGACTCTTTGTGACCCCATGAATCGCAGCACGCCAGCCCTCCGTGTCCATCACCAACTCCCGGAGTTCAGTCAGACTCATGTCCATCGAATCAGTGATGTCATCCAGCCATCTCATCCTCTGTCGTCCCCTTCTCCTGCCCCCAATCCCTCCCAGCATCAGAGTCTTTTCCAATGAGTCAACTCTTCGCATGAGGTGGCCAAAGTACTGGAGTTTCAGCTTTAGCATCATTCCTTCCAAAGAAATCCCAGGGCTCTTCTCCTTCAGAATGGACTGGTTGGATCTCCTTGCAGTCCAAGGGACTCTCAAGAGTCTTTTCCAACACCACAGTTCAAAAGCATCAATTCTTCGGCGCTCAGCCTTCTTCACAGTCCAACTCTCACATCCATACATGACTACTGAAAAAACCAGACCTTAGTCGGCTGAGCCCATCCTTGCATGAAATGTTCCCTTGGTATCTCTAATTTTCTTGAAGAGATCTCTAGTCTTTCCCATTCTGTTGTTTTCCTCTATTTCTTTGCATTGATCGCTGAAGAAGGCTTTCTTATCTCTTCTTGCTATTCTTTGGAACTCTGCATTCAGGTGCTTATATCTTTCCTTGTCTCCTTTGCTTTTCGCTTCTCTTCTTTTCACAGCTGTTTGTAAGGCCTCCCCAGACAGCCATTTTGCTTTTTTGCATTTCTTTTCCATGGGGATGGTCTTGATCCCTGTCTCCTGTGCAATATCACGAACCTCATTCCATAGTTCATCAGGCACTCTGTCTATCAGATCTAGGCCCTTAAATCTATTTCTCACTTCCACTGTATAATCATAAGGAATTTGATTTAGGTCATACCTGAGTGGTCTAGTGGTTTTCCCTACTTTCTTCAATTTCAGTCTGAATTTGGCAATAAGGAGTTCATGATCTGAGCCACAGTCAGCTCCTGGTCTTCTTTTTGTTGACTGTATAGAGCTTCTCCATCTTTGGCTGCAAAGAATATAATCAGTCTGATTTCGGTGTTGACCATCTGGTGATGTCCACGTGTAGAGCCTTCTCTTGTGTTGTTGGAAGAGGGTGTTTGCTATGACCAGTGCATTTTCTTGGCAAAACTCTATTAGTCTTTGCCCTGCTTCATTCCACATTCCAAGGCCAAATTTGCCTGTTACTCCAGGTGTTTTTTGACTTCCTACTTCTGCATTCCAGTCCCCTATAATGAAAAGGAAATCTTTTTTGGGTGTTCGTTCTAAAAGGTTTTGTAGGTTTTCATAGAACCGTTCAACTTCAGCTTCTTCAGCGTTACTGGTTGGGGCATAGACTTGGATAACTGTGATATTGAATAGTTTGCCTTGGAGACAAACAGAGATCATTCTGTCATTTTTGAGATTGCATCCAAGTACTGCATTTCGGACTCTCTTATTGACCATGATGGCTACTCCATTTCTTCTGAGGGATTCCTGCCCTCAGTAGTGGATACAGTGGTCATCTGAGTTAAATTCACCCATTCTAGTCCATTTTAGTTCGCTGATTCCTAGAATGTCGACGTTCACTCTTGCCATCTTTTGTTTGACCACTTCCAAATAGCCTTGGCATCCGACAAAGGGACTGGAAGGCCAGGGAATCTGGCCCTGAAGGCCAGCAGGATTTGATGATAGGACTTCCAGAGGACTGAGGGGAAAAAAGACTCCAGTCTTGGAGGACATAAACAAAATTTTGTGTGCACCAAGACCAGAGGAGAGGAGCAATGACCCCACCGGAGGCTGAACCAAAACTACCTGCTAGGGTTGGAGGGCCTCCTGTGCAGGCGTGGGTCAGCAGGGGCTCACCACAGAGGTGGGGGCACTGGATGGCTCCCTTTGGTGTAAACCCTTTTGGAGGTTGCCATTAACTCAACTGTAGAGCCTGTAGACCCCAGGGCTGGGTTGCCTCAGGCCAGACAACCACAGGGAGGGAGTGCAGCCCCAGCCATCAGCGGATAATTGTATTAAAGCTTCACTGAGCAAGGCCCTGCCCGCCAGAGCAAGACCCAGCTTTTCCCATCAAGTTTTTCACCAGTCTCTCCCATCAAGAAGCTTAAGCAAGCCTCTTAGCCTCAACCATCAGAGGGGGGACAGAAAAAGCAAGAAGTAGCACAGTCTCACAGATGGCTAAAACAAAAACCGTATTACAGAAAGTTAATCACGATGAAAAAGCAGAAAGTTATGTCTTAGGTGAAATGACAAGATAAAATCCCAGAAAACAACTAAATGAAGCAGAGATAGGCAACCTTCCAGAAAAAGAATTCAGAAAAATGATAATGAAGATCATCCAGGATCTCAGAAGAGAGTGGAGACAAAGATGAGAAGATGCAAGAAATGTTTACCAGAGACCTCGAAGAACTAAAGAGCAGACAAATAGAGATGAATAATACACTGGAAGGAATCAGCAGCAGAATAACTGAGGCAGAAGCATGGATAAGAGACCTAGAAGAACTAAAGAGCAGACAAACAGAGATGAACAATACACTAGAAGGAAGCAGCAGCAGAATAACTGAGGCGGAAGAGCGGATGAAAGACCTGGAGCACAGAGTCATGGAAATCACCACCGCAGAACATATTATAGGAAAAAGAAAGGCAAGCAATGAAGGCAGCCCAAGAGACCTCTGGGACAATGTTCAACACACCAACATTCACGTCATAGGGGTCCCGAAGGAGAAAAGAGAGAAAGGATCTGAGAAAATACTTAAAGAGATAATAGATGAAAACTTCCTGAACATGGGAGAGGAAATAGCTAAGCCCGGGAAGCACAGAATGTCCCAGGAAGGATAAACCCAAGGAGGAACACACCAAGACACATAATAATCAAACTAACAAAAATTAAAGACACATAAATATTACAAGGGAACTGTCATCAGGCTATCAGCTGATTTCTCAGCAGAAACTCTACAAGCCAGAAGGGAATGGCATGATATATTTAAAGTGATGAAAGGGAAGAACCTACAACCAAGAATACTCTACTCAGCGACTGTCCTTCAGATTTAATGGAGAAATCAAAAGCTTTCCAAACAAGCAAAAGTTAAGAGAATTCACCATCACCAAACGAGCTTTACAACAAATGCTAAAGGAACTTCTCTAGGCAGGAGAAACAAGAGAAGGAAAAGACCTACAGAAAATAAACCCAAAACAATTAAGAAAACGATAATAGGATCATACATATCGATAATTACCTTAAATGTAAACGGATTAAATGCATCAACCAAAAGACTTTCTGGGCAGATGAAAACATGTGCATGTATGCACTTCCATTACTACATTACCCTGCTTGACCCCCCCTCCCAAATTGTATGTAATTATTTTATATTATTCAGTTAATCATATTCCCATTAAGACTTGCAATTGTAATAATCTTTTTTTTTTTTTTCTGGCTATTGATTGTGAAAACAGATAAACATCTTTTACTGTTGTGATTATGTAACAATCACTCATTTAATACCATTGTATCATGATTGGCAACAGAAAAATAGTAGAGCTCTATATCACCAAAACTAGGATATAATAGAAAAACCTTTGAAAAAAAAGTTTTTAAAATCCAGGTGCATACCAGATTATCTTGAAATGTTTTGAAAAATTCAAATGCTCAGGTATTGCTCATTTTCTCCAGAGCTCCAGATATATTTCTACTGACTAGTCATGTTTAAAAACAACTGGACTATATGATGACCTTTTATCTAGTTTGTTTCACTTTTTCTATTTCATATTCAGTACTCCCATTTCATTTAGTTTATGTTCTCCAGCTTTTTCATCTCTTTTTAAAATTTTCTTTCTCAAGCCTTTATCAGGTGTAGTAGAAAAGCTTTTGTATACATATATATAAATATGTATTATGTATATTTTTAAAAACTTATGAATTTTTGCCTAACTAAAAAAAGTATGACATTTTGATTCCACTTGTGACTTAGTATGAATAGAATGCTTCATTTCTAATTAAAAAATAGATAATGCATGAAGCAACAAAGGTTTACTGTATGGCATGGGACTATAGTCAATATCTTGTAATAACCTAGGATGGAAAATAATTTCAAAAATAACATATGTATATTTGTGTAACTGAGTCATCTTGCTGAGCACCTGAAACATTGTAAGTCAACTATATGTCAATAAAAAATATATGTTAAAAAATATGTTTGAAATGTTTTTAAGATTCCTTCTATCTATAAATTCCCTATCTCTTTTTTTGTCATGTTTCATACATTCTGGAATTTGCTGTTTGCATTCCTGTGGTTTACTTTAATGAAGTTTTATGTCCTCTGTCTTTCCTGTTAATTTAGGTGTTTATCTGGCATGACAGTGTCACAGGTAGTATTGTGTATATTTCTTCTGTTTTGTCATATCAAGAAGCAAATAATGTCTGGTTACCCCCTTTTTGTGTTGTTAAAATTGTTAGTGTGTTCAGGTTGTCAGCTTGATTCATTTATCATAAAATTCCCCACCTAGTGTTTCCAGCCACCATTGGTGATTATTGCTTAGATTCTTTATTTTATTGGAGATTTCAAAATGATAATATTTTATATGTCATTATCTTGTAATTTATTAGTTAGAATCCTTTTTTTCAGTTGTGGTAAAAAACACATTAGCAAAATTTATATTTTAACCGTTTTTAAGTGTATATTTCAGTAGTGTTAAGTATATTCACATTATTGTATAAAAAATCTCCAGAACTATCTTGTAAATCTGATACTTCATTCCCATTAAGCAACCCTTTTCTCTCTTTACCCCACCCCTGCCTGGTAACAGCCTTCTGCTTTCTGCTTCTATGAAGTTGACTACTTTAAATACCTCATATAAGTGGAATCATATAGTATTTATGTTTTCATGACCAGCTTATCTCATTTAACATAATATCCTCAATGTTCATCGATGCAGTGGCATGTGACAGGATTTCCTTTCTTTTCTTTCCAATTTTTTTCCTTATGGTAAGTTACACATAACATGAAAGTTACTATGATAACCATTTTAAAGCATACAATTCACTGGTATTATGTACATTCATGTCATCGTGCATCTATCATCACCATCCATCTCCAGAACTCTTTCTTTGTCTCATGAGACCGAAACCCGTACCCATTAAACAGTAATTCCCTTTTACTCCCTCTCCTAGCAACCTCCATTCTTTCTGTTTTCCATGATTTTGACTACTCTTACGTACCTTTTAAAAGTGGGATCGTAGCGTATTTGTCCCTTTGTGCCTGGCTTGTTTGACTTAGTATGAGGTCTTTAATACTCATTCAGATTGTAGCATGTTAGAATTTCCTTTCTGTTTCAGGTTGAATAATACTCCATTGTATGTGTATACCAGATTTTGTTTATCCATTTATCTGCCAGTGGATATTGGGGTTGCTTCCACCTCTTGACTCTTGTGAATAGAGCCATTTGAACTTGGATGTGCAGATGCCTCTGAGACCCTGATGTATACCCAGAAGTGAGATTGCTAGATCATATGGGAGTCTACTTTTAATTTTTTGAGGAGCCTCTGTACTGTTTGCCGTAGCATTTGCACCATTTTATAATCCTACCAGCAATGCAGAAGAGTTCCAGGTTCTCCAAATCCTCACTAACACTTGTTATTTTCTGGTTTTTGCTTGGCTTTTTGATGGCCGTTCTAATGGATGTGGGGCGATAGCAGCACATTGTGGTTTTACTCTGCACTTTCTCTGATGATTAGTGACACTGAGCATGTTTTCATATGCTTGTTAGCCATCTTACATCATCTTTGGAGAAACGTCTATTCAAGTCTTTTGCCTATTTTACAGTCAGATTAGTTCAGTTTTTATTGTTGTCGAGTTGTAGAAGTTCTGTATATATTCTGGATATTAACTCTTTATCAGATATAGGATTGGCAGATATTTTCTTCGATTGTGTAGATTGTCTTTTCAGTCTTTTGATTGTGTCCTTTATGCTTTTAAAGTTTTTACAAAGCTTGATTTAGCTCTGTTTGTTGATTTTTGTTTTTGTCTATGCTTTTGGTGTCATATCCAAAAAAATAAATGTCATGAAACTTTCTGTGTTGAACGTTTTGAAGAATTGCCAAACTCCATTCCTCTAGCTTTCCCAGCAACTGCACCATTTTACATTCCCACTAGCACTACACAAGGTTCTAACTTCTCTACATCTTGACTGACGCTTGTTATTTTTAGCCTTCCAAGTGGGTGTGAAATGTTAATCTCATTGTGGTTCTGATTTGAATTTCCTAATGGCTAAAGAAGAAATGAAGTAGCCATCATGGTAAACAAAAGAGTCCGAAATGCAGTACTTGGATGCGGTCTGAAAAACGACAGAATGATCTCTGTTCGTTTCCAAGGCAGACCATTCAGTATCACAGTAATCCAAATCTATGCCCCAACCTATGCTTCAGTAACGGTGAAGAAGCTGAAGTTGAATGGTTCTGTGAAGACCTACAAGACCTTTTAGAACTAACACCCCCAAAAGATGTCCTTTTCATTATAGGGGACTGGAATGCAAAAGTAGGAAGTCAAGAAACACCTGGAGCAACAGGCAAATTTGGCATTGGAATGCAGAATGAAGCAGGGCAAAGACTAATAGAGTTTTGCCAAGAAAATGCACTGGTCATAGCAAACACCCTTTTCCAACAACACAAGAGAAGACTCTACACATGGACATCACCAGATGGTCAACACAGAAATCAGACTGATTATATTCTTTGCAGCCAAAGATGGAGAAGCTCTATACAGTCAACAAAAAGAAGACCAGGAGCAGACTCTGGCTCAAATCATGAACTCCTTATTACCAAATTCAGACTGAAATTGAAGAAAGTAGGGAAAACCACTAGACCATTCAGGTATAACCTAAATCAAATCCCTTATGATTATACAGTGGAAGTGAGAAATAGATTTAAGGGCCTAGATCTGATAGATAGAGTGCCTGATGAATTATGGAATGAGGTTCGTGATATTGCACAGGAGACAGGGATCAAGACCATCCCCATGGAAAAGAAATGCAAAAAAGCAAAATGGCTGTCTGGGAGGCCTTACAAACAGCTGTGAAAAGAAGAGAAATGAAAAGCAAAGGAGACAAGGAAAGATATAAGCATCTGAATGCAGAATTCCAGAGAATAGCAAGAAGAGATAAGAAAGCCTTCTTCAGTGATCAATGCAAAGAAATAGAGGAAAACAACAGAATGGGAAAGACTAGAGATCTCTTCAAGAAAATTAGAGATACCAAGGGAACATTTCATGCAAAGATGGGCTCGATAAAGGACAGAAATGGTCTGGACCTAACAGAAGCAGAAGATATTAAGAAGAGGTGGCAAGAATACACAGAAGAACTGTACAAAAAAGATCTTCACGACCCAGATAATCATGATGATGTGATCACTAATCTAGAGCCATATACCAAGGGAACATTTCATGCAAAGATGGGCTCGATAAAGGACAGAAATGATATGGACCTAACAGAAGCAGAAGATATTAAGAAGAGGTGGCAAGAATATACAGAAGAACTGTACCAAAAAGATCTTCAGGACCCAGATAATCACGATGGTGTGATCACTAATCTAGAGCCAGACATCCTGCAACGTGAAGTCAAGTGGGCCTTAGAAAGCATCACTACGAACAAAGCTAGTGGAGGTGATGGAATTCCAGTTGAGCTGTTTCAAATCCTGAAAGATGATGCTGTGAAAGTGCTGCACTCAATCTGCCAGCAAATTTGGAAAACTCAGCAGTGGCCACAGGACTGGAAAAGGTCAGTTTTCATTCCAATTCCAAAGAAAGGCAATGCAAAAGAATGCTCCAATTACCGCACAATTGCACTCATCTCACATGCTAGTAAAGTAATGCTCAAAATCCTCCAAGCCAGGCTTCAGCAATACGTGAACCGTGAACTCCCTGATGTTCAAGCTGGCTTTAGAAAAGGCAGAGGAACCAGAGATCAAATTGCCAACATCTGCTGGATCATGGAAAAAGCAAGAGAGTTCCAGAAAAACATCTATTTCTGCTTTATTGACTATGCCAAAGCCTTTGACTGTGTGGATCACAATAACTGGAAAATTCCTCTGAAAGAGATGGGAATACCAGACCACCTAACCTGCCTCTTGAGAAATCTGTATGCAGGTCAGGAAGCAACAGTTAGGACTGGACATGGAACAACAGACTGGTTCCAAATAGGAAAAGGAGTGCGTCAAGGCTGTATATTGTCACCCTGCTTATTTAACTTTTTTCTTTGGAAGGAATGATGCTAAAGCTGAAACTCCAGTACTTTGGCCACCTCATGCGAAGAGTTGACTCATTGGAAAAGACTCTGATGCTGGGAGGGATTGGGGGCAGGAGGAGAAGGGGACGACAGAGGATGAGATGACTGGATGGCATCACTGACTCAATGGACGTGAGTCTGAGTGAACTCCGGGAGTTGGTGATGGACAGGGAGGCCTGGCGTGCTGCGATTGACAGGGTTGCAAAGAGTTGGACACGACTGAGCAACTGAACTGAACTGAATGGCTAATGATGTGAAACATTTTTTCATGTGCTTATTGGCCATTTGTGTATCTCCTTTGGAGACTTGTCCACTGAAATTATTTGCCCGTTTTTAAAGTTTTTTTTTTTAATTATATACTATTTTATTATGTTAAAGTTGGTATTTTTATTTTTCAGTTGCAGGAATTAATATATTCTGTACATAGTTCCCTTACCAGATACACGATTTGCAAAAATTTTCTCTCATTTTGTGGGTTGTGTTTTCACTGTCCTGATGGTATCCTTTGAAGCCCAAACATATTTATTTGGTGATGTCAAATTATCAGTTTTTTCTTTAACTCTTGTACTTTTAGTATTATCTGGAACACCCCATTGTCTAATCCAGGGTCATGAAGAGTTTCCTATTTTAAGAGTTTTGTTTTACCTCTTATCTTGAGGGCTTGATCCACTCTTTGAGTTCATTTTTGTAAATGATGTGAGGAAGGAATTAAAAGTCATTTTTGCCTGTGGATATCCAATTGTCCCAGCACCTTTTGTTGAAAAGATATTCTTTCTCTATTGAATTACCTTGATACCTGTGTTGAAAAACAGTTGACTACAACCATGAGGTTTATTCCTGGACTGTCAGTTCAGTTCCACTAATTCTGTTTCATTGATCCATACATTTATTCTTAGGCTGGTAGACAAGGTCTTGATTGTTAGTTTTACGTTCTTTGTGATTTTTTTCTTTATAAATTATTTCATTGCTCATATATAGAAATTCGTTTAACTTTTGTTCATTGATTGCTTATCAAACCACCTCTTATTATTCATTACGCCCATTTTCCATAGATTATTTTGGGCTTCATTGTATATGTGAATTACGAGTTTTGTTTCTTACTTTGCATTCTTTATTTTTTAAACTTTTATCTTATTTTCTTATCATACTACCTGGAACTTTGAGAGCCACGGTGAGTAAAAGCCCTCACAGGAGACATCTTCATCTTACTTTTGGTTTTAAAGGAAATTTCACAATTCAGTATATAGTCTGTTGTGGGTTTTCCATGGATAATTCTTTCTCAGTCTAAAAATAGTTTTTCTCTTCCTACTTGGCTTCGAGTTTTTATTCCTTGATAGAGGTTGAATGTTATCAAATACTTTTTCTGTATCTATTGAGATGATCATTTTTTCCTTTTAATTGTTTAGATAATGAATTTTACTGGTCTCTTTTCTAGCATTAGCTTGGTATTTCACTTCTACAGTGAATTCAGCTTGGTCTTAATATATAATCTTTTGTGGTATGTTAGCAGGATCTGTTTTGCTTATTTTTAGGCTTTTTACATCTGTGATCATGCGTGAGTTTGTCATTTTGCTTTTCTCTTACTATCCTTGATTGGCTTGGGATATAACAAGGTGTTATGCTGGCTGTAAAATGGGTTGAGGAGTATATTCCCTATTCTTTAGAGTAGTTTGTGTGAGATTGAAAGTACCCATTTTTTGAATGTTTAACTTTTAGCTGCTACTTTACAGCAAGTACACTGTTTAACCTACAGGTACGGGATATATTTCTGACTCTGAAGTAAGGCTGAAAAAGGGGGTATTTGATTCATTGCACTTTAGCAGCTTGTTATTACTGTACTGTTAACTAATCTTAAGGTTACATTGTGGCAGTAAGTTATTACTTTGACTCTGGCATGGAGTAATAAAGTTGTTTTTTCACAGATGAGCCATTGTAGTGAGAGCTAATTTTGTGACTGCTTTTACCCTTTTGCCTTCAATATAGACAGAAAGGCAGTGTTTCCTGCATGTAGACTAATCAAATTTCTGTTTATCTTACAGAAGTGATAGACCTTACTCACGATAGCAAGGATGATCTTCAGGCTGCCATTGCTTTGAGTTTGCTGGAGTCCCCCAAAATTCAAGCTGATGGAAGAGATCTTAACAGGTTATTGACTTAATTTATAATCTTTGCTCCACACCTTAGTGTGTAGGTCAAAGACAGTTCTGCCAGGCTGCTTTAATTGCACCTAAAATGAAACTTCTTTTATGAGAAGATTTAAATTCATGTTAGCTTACTTACTCTTTGGTTCCCTTTTGAAGAAGCTAAATATGGTAAGAGTCTTACTGCAGCCTGCTGTGTTTGAGTTGAGTAGAAACTGCAAGGTTTTGTAGTTTTCAGTTGATAGGATGGAAACCAAACTAGTGCAAATATCTGATAAATACATATTCTCTTTTTTTTAAGGTGTCTATGAGTTCATATTCTGTTTATAAACCTTGAGCCTTTGTAAACTTTTAGAGTTACGTTGTTGGCTATTTGAAAATGAAAGTTATCATTAACTCCCCTGTCTCAGAAGTGACTAGAGGGATATATTTTTTGAATTGGTACTGATTTAGTGATTGGTATTGTTCTCAAATACCCAGTTCCAGGGGTGGCATGTTGGTTTGTAGACATGTTGATCCCCTCCTATTGTTGAGTTGCTTAGGACCATGATATGTGTGTTAAACAATTTGGAGGCGCTTAGCTTTCACTGAGTGTCTCTCTTGCCTCTTTCAATGGCAAGTCTGATATAAGGCACTTTCATTGAAATGTAAAACTTTTAATAGTCTTGAGTCTCAACTCAGTTCCATCAGGGGCCTTACTGGTAATAATCTCTGCTAGGAAGGATTTTAACAACTTCATATTTAAATCTTACTTTTCATTTATGTTAAAACTAAAGTTATGATATGCCTAGTGATAACCCAGTTAGTAGTGTACCTGGCATTTTGAATTTCCTATGACAGGTTATCTACAGCCTCCTTATAGTATAACAGTTTAACTCTCTTCTTTTTTGATGTGTGGTATGTTGGCACAATATAGGATGCACGAGGTAACCTCTGCAGAAACTAAGCGCTCAAAGAGAAAACGCTGTGAAGTCTGGGGAGAAAATCCCAATCCCAATGACTGGAGACGAGTTGATGGTTGGCCAGTTGGGCTGAAAAATGTTGGCAATACATGTTGGTTTAGTGCTGTTATTCAGGTATGAAATTTTTAAGAGACAACTGTGTTTTCTGGAGACAGTTTTGTAATGTATTAAGCTGAAATATGAGAAACACAGCTTTGAAAAAAATGGAGACAGATAAATAAAACTGGAGTGTTTTCCCCAAGGTAGGATTGTATTTCGGTTACTTTCTTATGTTTCGGACCTAGACGCTCTGGTGTCTAAAGCGGGCAGTACTGAAAACAAAGTTTTCTGTGCTTTTAAATAGGCTGAGTGTGTGGTGTATTCCAGCAGAGCACGAGTTAATTAACAAGGAGAAACCAGTCTTTGAGAGGCTATTGTAAGGGACCAAGCAGGAAGGAAATGGTCACGGCCTGGAATGGAAAAGTGGCATAAACTGTGGTAGGTGGGAGTAAAAACATTCTCAAGGTGTTCAGGAGATCAGATGTATAGGGCATGGCAGGCAGCCCAGTAGGGATATGTGCAGGAAGGGCTGAGGAAGACCAGATTTCTGACTTGAGCTACCAGGTGGGCAGCAGTGCCATTCGACACCAGAGGAGGAATAATTGGCATGTGTGTTAAACGTGGGGTTTGGTTAGTTTTAAAACATGCTGAGTTGTAGGGTCCACATGGAACTACTGGGTAGGCAGTTGTCTTTGTGAATCTGTTGTTCAGTAAAAAGACCTGGGCTGCAGATAAAATTCTGGGACTCAGTAGCCTGTAGTTGGTGATCAAGCCCCATGGATGGATGGATGAATTCCCCTGGGGAGCGTGTTGCCTCTTAAGCTTAACCTGGCTGCAGTGCAGCCTTTGACCCCATCCTGCAAGCTTCTCCTTCACAGTACTTGACAGCAACCCAGCTGCTCAGCCAAAAACTGAACCCTCTGCTTCCACGCATAAAACCCATGGATTCCTTCAACTTATTCCTTGCCTGGCACTGTTTTAGCGCTGGGGAAACAGCAGTAGATAAAACAAGGCCCACACTCCCATGGAGTTTGAAAAGAATGGGACATACAGGATACAAATTACAGGTCAGGTGGTGCTAAGGACTATAAAGACGAATGAGAGTGAGAGGGACTAGAGAGGGAAGGGGTGCTGTTCATTCAGGGGGTTGGGTAAGGCCTTTCTGCCACAGTGAGCATCTGAGCAGAGGCTGGACTTGGGCGAGGCATTGGATGAGCCATGTGGTTACATGAAGAACGTTTCTTATGATCACATAAAGAACGCTGCAGACGGAGCGGATGGCAAGTACACAGACTCAGGGTCAGGAGCTTAGCACGTTGAGAAATAGGGAGAAAGCTGGGACTGAGTGCCAAGGGGGAGGAGCAGTGACGACAGCGGTGGTGGGGGGACGGGGGCACCCGGAGGTCATGCCGAGGACTCAGGAATTCGGAGAGGTGGTAAGTGTCGGAAGGTTGGGGGCAAAGTGCTGTGATTCCGCTTCCGCCTTAAGCGGCTCACTGGCTTCTGTTCACTGGGAATTAGGGATGTCCGTCAGTTCTTTCCTTTTGAGAGAGAGGGAGAGATTGACTGAGACTGAGACCCCGCCCTGAGTTGACGTCCCTCCTGTGAGAGCTGCTGATGAGCAGACAGCTGAGAAAAGTTTCAGAGAAAACACGGAGGACAGGACAGGGAGCGTGTGGGAAGGGCTCAGCCTCCAGTAGCAGGAGGGCAGGAGAGTAACGGCAGAGGACGAGGAAGAAGCGATGACTGCTCACTCAGCTTGAAATGGTTCCTAAATAGTCATTTTTTCCTCTGAAATAAGCACCACTTTCTGAGACAGCGTGGAAAAGTTGACCGAATCTCTTTAAGAGGGTGAAAGTTTAAAATAGTTGTCAACAGCGGGAAATCAGTTGGCACCAGAGCACAGTAGTAGAATTTCTAAAAATATGAAGCTCTGCTTGAGCTTATAGACTGAAATGTATAGTGGTATCAGTGTGCCCTGCTTTATCGAGACTTTTTCTCTTGCCAGTGCTCCACACTGCTTAAGTGGAAAATTAAGTTCATCTAAGTTGGAGGATTTGCTGGGTTAGATGAAAGAAGGAAAGGGCAGTTTGAGAATTTAATGAAGGTGGTTAGAGATCATGGGATCAAAGCTGGGGAGAGGGCAGAATGATGACAGGAAGGAGGTAAAGACTGGGGAGACAGGGAAGATACTCATTTGCTTGGGTTCCTGATGATGTCAAAACACAGGTGTCCTGTGAGCCAGAGGACAGGTTATGGTTCCGGAGGGGGCTGTTCTGAATTTGTGGTCTGGCCTCTGGCAGTTGTTTCAGGTACTGACGTATCCTGGGTGTGGATGAGGGTGTAGAGATGGAGCCGAGGAGTAGGTCACAAGAGGTAAGATGCTCAGGGAACTGGACATCCCCAGGCTGAACAAAAGTACCTGTGTTCCCTCCATGAATATAAGCCAGACAGCTGCTGTGTGCCTAGTGCTGTTCTGAGCCCTTGAGGTACAGAAGTGAACCAAACCCAGACTGAGCCTTGCCCTTAGGAAGGTAGATTCTTGTGAGTTAAGATGGACAAGGAACGGTAAATAGAAAACAATGCAAATTTAACTAGTTAACTAGATAGCTAAGTTTCTATACTTTGTTAAGCTGTGTTTGGTGTGGTGGAAAAGAGAGGAGGGTGAGGGAGACTGGAGCTGCCTCAGGAGGGCAGGAGGAGTTTCCCACGTCGACTGCTAGGTGAGGCCAGGACTCTTGAGGGGCTGAGACTGAAGCACATGCCTGGGCAGCAGACAAGGGAGAGAGCCCATAGCTGCTGGGGCGGGGGCAGGGGTTGGGGGTGTTCCAGGCGACGGGACGTGCCTTGCAGGGCCCCAGCGTGGGCGCGAGCTTGGTGCGCTCAGAGTCCTGAGTGGCTGGAATGCTGGGAGTGGAGGGGAGGGTCACCGGAGGGGTTGCTGGAGAGGTAACTTGGCTTTTGTTCTGAGTGACCTGGGGAGTCACCGTGCGGGCTCTGAGCGGAGGAGCGATGGACTCTGGCTTGAGTTGTCAAAGGCTCCCTCTGGCCCCCGAGGAGAGCAGAAGGGAGGGGTGAGGATGCAAGTGTTGAGACGTGTGAAGGGAGCTGCCGCAGTCGTCACCGCGAGGCGTGCTGGCCGGGGCCAGGCTGGTGGCCGTGGGAGTGGAGGAGAGGTTGAAACCTTGATTTATTCCCAAGGCAGAGCTGAGAGGGTGTCCCGTGGGTTGGATGTTGACCGAAGTCACCTAGGAAGGACGGTGGACTTGGGGTAGTCAGAAGACCTCTCACCACGTGACAGTCCTCAGTGACTCGGGAGCTCTGTTTCAGTCACACATATTAGAAAGATAGTGAGAAGGACCTGTGTGGAGAGCGAGCTGGTAGAGAGGAGGTTCTGGAGGCAGGGAGATGGTGTGTGCAGAGCAGAGAGTTGGATTAGGGGCTCGGGACTGAGGGAGAGGAGGTGGTTCTGAATAAAATAGTGCCCCAGAGTCAGAGTGCAACGCCTTCTTACTGGATGTCAATGGTTAGTAAAAGGAAAGGAGTCAAAAGATTCTTCTGAAGTTCTAAACTCTGATGCCTGGAGGAGGAGGATGTCATTAGTGCTAAAGAGACTTCAGGAGAAGCAGCAGATGGTGGACGGCCAGTCAGTATTGGATTGGGAAATGTGAGTAACGTTAACTCACACTGTTGTCATTTTTAAGAATCACAGCATCTTTGGGGGACACCAGACTTTGGTGAAGCTGCAGAGGTGCAGTGAAGGGACTTGGGAATGTAAAACCATTTTTCTCATGGTGGAAGAGAGTCCTGGAACTTTGCTGTTAGCAGAACAGGGATGAAACTGAGAGGAGTGGAGAAGGGCTAGGTAGACAGGGGAGGTGGGAAGAGAAGAGGGGAGGTGGGAAGAGAAGAGAGCAGGTGGCAGGTAGAGCTGAGCATCCCAGGCCTGGCTCCAGACAGAACTTTGCTATCCTAGCCTCACCCGAGTAAAGTTGCCAGGCCAGGTGTCCATTCCTCCTGTTGGCTGAATCCCAGTAGAGCTTGTGATGTTCCCAGTCTAGGTGTACTATTGGCTGAATCCTGTAGAGCTTGTGATGGAGTCTGGGAGGTCGGAGGCCCGTTGTCCACCTAGGCTGCTGCTTCAAGAGTTCTGGTCTATGGGCTGGAAGGCTTTTTCACTGGAGGAGTATGTTGGGATAAGGAGTTAGGGTCATACAAGAGATTTTTTAAAACATCAACTTTGAAAAGAGAGTTAGTCATAGTTGGAAAAATGTGTCATTTACAAGCAATAAAAAGGAATTCCTCTTCCTAATTCTGCCAGTCCAAGATATTTACTGTTATAACTTCTTAAAATACAGTACTTACGACAAAGAGTAGAGAGTAATGAGCACAGCTGTACTTGCCACCCAGTTTTAGAAGGAAATGTTTCAAATCCCTGTACTGTTGAGTCCCTGTTATGCCCATTCCCTCATATGTGCCCGCCTTCCTAGATACACCCACAGGTGTATGTAACCCTAAACAGTGTACCGTGTTGTTTTATATGATTGAACTTCATATACACAGCATAGTAATCTTATTTTTCTACACGGACTGTTTCTGAGATGCATCCATATTGATACATGTAACTCTGGATCATTCATTTGTACTGTGTAGAAGTCTGTTTTATGAAAACATTGTTTCTACAGTATTAATGACTGTATAATAATCTGCTGTACAGGTGCACTATAGTTTATTTAATCTTTTCCTATTAGCCATTAGGTTGCTTCTAGTTTTTCTCTAGCAGGATTAACATTCTTCCTGCTAAATTTTTATACATAGCCATTATTTCCTTAGACTAGAAATACCAAGTTAATGGTTATACACATATTTTTTAAGATTAAAAAATATATTTTTTTGCTGCAGTTATTTTGAAAGAAAGGCTATTAATCCATTTCCGTCTTTATTTCAGTCTCTGTTTCAATTGCCTGAATTCCGAAGACTAGTCCTCAGCTATAGTCTACCACAGAACGTACTTGAAAATTGTCCAAGTCACACGGTAAATTGGTGTTGAGGAGTCTTCCCTGTTGAGCCCCTTTCATCCCAGAGGCCTTTAGATTTTGGTTAAAGCTGGTGACTGTGATGCCCTCTGGCTTCTGCAACATTTGTTTCCGTTTCCTGATGACCCCTTTTATTTCTTTGTGACAAGAAATAAGGATTTACAAAAAAATGTGAAGTTAAGCAGGAATAAAATGAGAAAAATAGTTCGAAGAAAGCAGCAAGTCACTGTGGTGGCCTCAGCTTCTCTGCTCCTGGGCCTCCTTCAGGCTCCTTCAGCCACTGCACTGAGTGATGCAGAGCGGATGACGTGACGCTGGAGGCCTGGAGCGTCATAGAAGAGCCTTCAGCTCATTCTTGCCACAGAGGGTAGCCTCCTGCCCAGATCAACCCTGCCCCGCCAAGATTTCTCCTTGGTGATGCTGTTCCCAGCAGGAGGGAGGGCAGCGGCTTTAGGAAGGGAACACTTCTGCTTTCTGACAGTGTGCGGTCTCTGGCTTCTGTCAGTACCCAGGTAGTCTTGAGGTTAGGGCAGTCCCCACCACAGCCCTTACCAGAATGCCTGTAACAATTTGAGACCTGACTCTGATCTAGATCTTCATAAATGTAAATTAGGGAGTGATTGTTAACAACTTTTCTCTTTATGCGTCCTAATTTTCCAAATATGAGGTTATAAGAGTACATATGGCCATCTTTCCTGCAGGAAAAGAGAAACATCGTGTTTATGCAGGAGCTTCAATATTTGTTTGCTCTGATGATGGGATCAAATCGCAAGTTTGTTGACCCTTCAGCAGCCCTGGACCTCTTAAAGGGAGCGTTCCGATCACCTGAGGAACAGCAGGTACAGGAAGCCTCTAGTCCTGGAGCTTGCAGTGATGCCTTGGGACCATCACTGTGATGCTGCTTTGTCTCAGCTGTAGAATAAGCTGTGACCGTGACGGTGTAGGACTTCAGTGCCTGCTTTTGCCCTTTATAATGCTTAAGGAACAGGTGGTGAAAAGAAGGTACATGCATGTGTGTGTTGTGTAGAGGAGGCTGGCAGTGCTAAAGGAAAGTAGTAGAAAGAAGAGAGTGTTCCAGGGACTATTGAATTAGAAAGGAGGAGTGTGGAAGATACCTCAGTGAATCATGGCAAAGGGTCACCGAGGAAAAGAAAGTCCGTCCTTTATCTGCACCTTTGCCTTGGAATGGCCCAGATCGAAATCCTAATTTTAAAACTGTCTTAAACCCGAGTTCAGTAGCTTTTCTGAGCAATCTTTCTTTTCTAGTCACAAGTCTGTTCCTTTCCCTATCTCCTATTAAAATCAAAACTAGCACTGTTCATACAATTACTTTTTTTTCCCCTCTGTTTGTCTAAAGGTCTTACTTTTCTACAGAATTCTCAGAACATTTCAAAATGTTTCCTTTCTCCCTACAGATCTCCTATTCTAGAGGACTACAGTCTGTTCTTTGAACCTTTCTAAAAGGCCTAGCTGGAAGTGTTTGATAGTTTGTTACAAATAGATGTGGCTGGAAGGGTCAGTGTTCCATTTCCTCCTGGTCAGAAATCCCCTAGCACACCTTGTGTGCGGTCTGCAGCCTTGGGCTCCAGTGTTCCTTGTATCTTCATGATATTTGGACCTGAACAAGAAATCTTGCACAGTAATAGAGCCTTACTCATTGGTGGGGTAAGGGCAGAGTTTCATTTGCCCGCTTACAGTGTTGAGTCTAACTCTTCTGCACTTTGTGCCTCTCTTACAGCAAGATGTGAGTGAGTTCACACACAAGCTCCTGGATTGGCTGGAGGACGCCTTCCAGCTAGCTGTTAATGTTAAGTGAGTGTGGCGGATTTGTGCATTCTCCTCCTCATAGTGGTTCACTGAGAATGATGGTACAGGAGAAGATTATTCTTCTCAAGTAGAAATGACTGATTTTTACCAAACCCCATGGGGTAACCACTGATATTTGTCATTGTTTATCCCCCTTGCCTTTGGTTTTCCCCTCTATAGATAATCACATTAACCTGTAACTTTTTACTAAAAGGGCCATAGCTGTTAACTTTTAAAAGTCAGCACCTGTGCTGTAAAATGTATTGAAAGGTCAAATCAATCCTTGATGTGAGAATGGAGGTATAATATGAATACATTGAATTTAATTTTTTCAATCACTGACAGAAGTAAAATTCAAGGCAAAGACTATAAATACCTTACCAAATATAGATGCAGAGGTATTTGTTTCCTAAGCTTTTTTTTTTTTTAACTCTAGATGGAAGAAGTATGTATCATAAAACAGCTTTCCAATACATTTAAGAAGGGATTATAGAAATAAACTTTTCTTTCCATTTCTGTTGTGCCACCAGGAAAACTTTTTCATTTGAAAAACTGCATAAGAGGGCTCATTCTTGCTTTTATACAACTTCTATACCTTATATACTTCTGCCACTGGATATGGATGTTATCTGTTGAATATACACACATACATGTATTTGCATGTATGACTTCCTTATTAGACTTTCAGCTCCTTAAGACCAGCAATCATGCCTGTTGCCTTTGTGTCTCCAGAATTTAGTACAGTGCTGGGCATATACTTGATCAGTGAGTTTTTGACCTAAACTTGTTCAGTGAGTAACTAGTCCTTTACTTTAGACCATACCTGGCTCTTAATGAAAATGTTTTATTTTTGCTTTTGAATGATTGTTTGGTTTAGTATATTGCTTGCCTCATCCAAATGATACAGAATTGTTTCCTTGTTTTAAAAGTAGCAATCCCAGGAACAAATCAGAAAATCCGATGGTGCAGCTGTTCTATGGTACTTTCCTCACTGAAGGGATTCGTGAAGGTAAATCCTCTGCTTTAAATGTTAATTCTCGACTTGTGACCACATGTGTATTTACTGTGAAGAGGCTTGAGAGTCAGATAAGTGCAGATCTGAATACTAGCTCTGCCTCTTTGATGTGTGTGACCATGGACAAGCTCCATGATCCTGGATCATGAATCCTCAGTCTCTTCATCAGAAAAATGGGCACAGTGTTTGTTGCAGAGATGTTATATTGTATAATATTGCCCAGCCCAAACCTGGTATTAATATCAGACATACACTGATATTTAACAGTTTTCTCTGTTTTTTTCAGACATAATATGTAAACTCAAAGTTCTGTTGAGTCAGACTGCCAAAAATTGTGCATCTCTTCTAGTGGCTTATTTAGCTGTGCATTGGACACATGGCCAGCCATTCCCCATCTATAGCCTTCTTAAACAATCTAATCCTCTATCACTTCCCCAAAACAGCATTTCTTACTGTCGTATACAACTCACCAAGTGTTCAAATACCCTATTTGTTTTATAATTTTTGTGTATCATTTTGCATATGTAAAGATATGTGCACTTCCCTATGTGTATACTTTTTTACAGTTTGTATTAATCAGGATCAAATGTGGTTCATTTGTGACTGGTTGATATACGTCTTTTCAGTTTTTTCCAGAATCTGCAGACTGTCCCATCCTCCCATTCTTTCTTCCTCAAAATACATTTTTTTTTTTTTTTAAAGAAATTAGATTATTCACTTATATTCTCTACAGTCTAAAATTTTGCTGCTCTCTTATCTGTGATATAGTTTAACATATTCCTCTCTGCTCATCATTTCATAAATTGATAGTTGGATCTAGAATTTGGCCAGATTCAGGTAAGGCTCTTTAATTAGTCGAGACTAAGCGGTAGATGGCGGGACAGCCTTTGATTAGGAGGCGTGTTACCTCTGGTTATCTTTCTTTTTTGTGAGGTTAGCAGTTGTCAGTGATCTGTGAATGGATCCACTGGTTCATCAAGGCCATGTATACTTCTAACCTGTTTTCAGCAAATTGCTGAATTAAGATGATACTGTTTCTGTGGTGCCAGGAAAAAAGCTTTAGAAAGCAGTAGTGATGCCTTTAAAAAAGCAATCTGTCTCTTTGCCTAGGAAAGCCCTTTTGTAACAATGAGACCTTCGGCCAGTATCCCCTTCAGGTAAACGGTTATCGTAACTTAGACGAATGTTTAGAAGGGGCCATGGTGGAGGGTGACATTGAGCTGCTTCCTTCCGATCATTCAGTGAAGTACGGACAAGAGGTGAGTTGGATATTTTTGCTTTTGCCAGTGACAAAGCCAGTTAAATAGGACTGAACTTTTGGGCAGACTGTTTTCACATCATGTATTAAATAACTTTTTACACTTAGCAGGACTTGTACTAGTCTGAAGTGTCTCATGAGTTGATAAGAGTAGTGAGTCTTAGTGTTTGATAATTAAATTCTTGTATAATTTGAGTTAATCATATAAAGGTTGTATGCTGCCTCTGATGTTTTAAGTATGATCAAGTTTTTCTCTTTCTGTTGAAGCCTACCTGTACCTGAGTAGGGAGAACCCACTGCCTCCATATTTTCGGAGGGTAAAAGTACAGTGATTAATTCCTATGGTATGCCATTTAGAATATCTTCCATATTATAGTATTTACTGTTCTCAGTTGTAAATTTTGTCTTTGCTTTAAATTTTTTTAAATTTAAGATTGATATATTTGTTTTTGTGGGTTGTAAAGAAAGGGGGAAGGTGAAGGAAGAGTAAAGGTAATTAATATCTCAACATTCCCATTGGGTTAAGAATTAGTGAGTTATATTGTAGCATGATTGCCAGCACCACACAGCTTGAATTACTCTTTCATCATACATTTTGAAACAGAATTGTGCTTTTTATGAGTCCAGTCCAGTAATTACTTATAAGAGGAAGAAAATCTTTCTTGAATTTAACAGGGAGCCTGACATGAGCCTTGTCATAGTACATTAGCTGTAGAGCAGATTTAGAACAGGGAGAGAGCTATTGCCTCCCTGGCTTTTCAAGGAGCGTGTTGATTCCTGATTGGGAGGCATAGCGTCTGTGCCATCTGTACAGAGCTGACGCGTGCTCTCACAAAAGAGAAAGAGCGTTTATTCACAGCTTGCACCTCCGGAGACTTTTATTCAAGAATCTGACCTCTCTATTAAAAGCACAGAGAATAGTGCCTGTTTAGATTTAGCTCTGAGGAGGTCAGGCAGACTGTCTGGTTCACCTCATGCTGACAAGGCTATGTGGAGGGAATTTGCTATGTGCACCTTTGGTAAATGGAACATTTTAAAGTTATTGGTATGAACCTCTGCCACACAGGTGAATTGAACAGAAATGCCTTTCCTGGTTTAGTCTTTCTTCATCTATGATCAGTGACAGTTGAGATCTTTTTTTTTTAATAACTCAGTACTTTCTTTTCTTGAAACTCAAGGTAACTTAATAGGTTGATTTGACAAAGTCCTTTGTGATATCCATAAATTCTTGGAATTCAGAGATTTTTTTCAGAACCCTCGGAATCATGAGACTATTTCAATTTTCGTTTTTAGTAGTAAAGGGGATTCAAACTATGTGTGAATAAGTAGTATAGAGGATGTGTACACGTATTAGTCTTTTTAGACAATTTCTGATTGGTTGGGCTAGCTATTTTCTCCAGGTTTTAAGCCTCTTAAATGCTGATGATGTAGTGAATGATATGTAGATTTTTGGTACAGTTCATATATTTAAAGGTCATTATTTCTGACGATGACAGTTGAATTAAAATGTTGTTCACTGGCTTGTAAGTTCGGAGTCTTGAGGAGCGTTTAACCATATTCTGTAAGAAGGCATGATTCTGTGTGGATGTTTTAACTATTTGGGATTAAAAAAATTTTTTTTCAGTATGAGTTTGATTTGAATATAAATTCTATACTGAAAGAGAGTCTAATGAGGGATAGTTTAAATCTGGCTATTGCTGTTTCCTAAACTTAACTTTTCTCTCCTATATTTCTGCTCTTGATTTAGCGTTGGTTTACAAAACTACCTCCAGTGTTGACCTTTGAACTCTCAAGATTTGAGTTCAATCAGTCCCTGGGTCAGCCAGAGAAAATTCACAATAAGCTTGAGTTTCCTCAGATCATTTATATGGACAGGTGAGTTCTGTGGTTGATTGTCTTCTTGATGTGCTGTGGCAGAAGTAAGCTTGTACTAAGTGTAATGTCCGTAGTACTCTTCTGGAGGTCTTGCTAATATGCAAATTTGGATTCAGAGGATGTAGGTGGGGGCCCAAGAATTTGCCTTTCTAAGAAGTTCTCAGGGTGATGTTATTTTCTGATCTCTGGACCACAATTTGAGTAGCTAGGCTTTAGGTGAAAGCTCTGCTCTCTGCGATGATGAACAGTGTATGGAGTAGCTGCCGTGTATTTCTTTCTCATCTGAATACTATTTGTATTCCTGAAAAAAAATACTAGACTGACAGAATTTTAAGTCTGTTTTATCAACATATAGTTTACATACAAAGCAATGTTACCATTCTTAAGTGTACAGCCAATGAGTTTTGATGAATATATGCAGTCAAGTAACCACTGCCCGTCGCCCATGCCTCTTTACAGTCAGTCCCTTCCCTCTACCCTCAGGCAGCCGCTGACTTATTCTCTGGCCCTCAGTTTTGTCATTTATAAAGTGTTACAATTAGAGACATTAATATTCACTATGCACCTTGTTGTGGTCTTTCACTTAGAATAATGGTTTTGGAATTCATGTGTGTTGTTGCATGTATCAGTGGTTTCTTTCTTAATATTGAGTAGTATTGCATTGTATGGATGTACCACAATATTTTTTTCCATTAACTAGTTTAGGGACATTTCAGATGTATCCAGTTTTAGGCTATTATGAATATGAATTTTCACATAAAAGTTTTGGTGTGGCTTTTAGTGCTTCTGGGTAAGATACCTGGGAGTGAGATTCCTGGTTGTTGTATGAAAAGTATGTTTTTAACTTTATAAGAAATTTCTAAACTGTTCTCTAAAGTGGCTGTACAATTTTGTGTTCCTATCAGAAGTGTATGAAAGCTACATTTGCTCTAAGTCCTCACCAGTGTTTGGAATTATCAGTCTTTTAAATTTTAGCCATTCTGTTGGGTTTATTGGGGCTTTTCTTGGTGGCTCAGATGGTAAAGAATCCACCTGCAATGCGAGAGACTTGGATTCAATCCCTGGGTTGGGAAGATTCCCCTGGAGAAGGGAATGGCTAGCACCCACTCCAGTATTCTGGCCTGGAGAACTCTTATGCACAGAGGAGCCTGGCGGGCTAGTCCATGGGGTGGCACAGAGTCAGACATGACTGAGCGACTTTCATTTTCACTGTTCATTGGGTTTATAGGAATATCTTTATTTTTCATTTTACTTGTATTTCCATGATAATGATACTGAGCATCTTTTTGTGTACTTAATTAATGGTCATTTATATATTTTCTTAGGGGAGGTATCTTTTGTCCACTTTTTAGTTTGGTTGATTGTGTTCATACTGAGTTGTAAGAGTTCTTTATATATTTTAGATATGAATCTAAATCTATCTTTGTCTCTTCCATTTCTTTACTAGTGTTTTTAGAAGAGCAGGAGTTTTTAGTTTTGATGAAGTCTAATGTATCAGTTGCCTTTTCATAGTTTGTGCTTTTTGTATTCTAATTAAGAAATCTTCCAACCCAGGATCACAAAGGTCTTTGATATCTTTTTCTAGAAATTTTGTGACCTTTACTCTTACGTTCATGTCTATGACCATTTAGAGTTTGTTTTCATATATGGTATGAGGTAAGGGGATATTTTTGCAGGAGGCGATAAGGTGGCATGTGGATATCCAGTTCTTTCAGCATCATTTGTTTAAATAGCTCCCTTTTCTCCACGAATTACCTTGATACTTTTTAAAAAAATTAGTTGGACTTACATTTGTGGGTCTTTTTCTGGAGGTTTTATTCTGTCTGTTGTGTAATCTTATGCCAGTGCACACTCTCTTAACTACTGTGATTTTATTATAAATCTTGACATCAGATAGTATGAATCTCCTACTATGTCACTTTTTTTTTTTTTTTTATGTTTTGGCTATTCTCAGTTCATTTCTATTGAAGTATTAAAATCATCTTGTCAAAACCCCTGGTAGCTACTGGGATTCTAATTGGGACTGTGTTGAATGTATAGATCAATTTGGGGAAATTGACATTTTAGCAATGTTTAGTCCTCTAGTCCATGAGCATGGTATAGCTTCATTTATTCAACTCTTCGTTAATTTCTCTCAGCAGTGATTTATAATTTTTTTGTGTACAGTTCTTGCACATATCTGGTTGTTTATTTCTAAATAATTATTGCCTTTGATGTTATATAGCTTTGGAAAAAAAATTTACTTTTCATTTGTCCTTTACAGGTATATAGAAATGCAATAGATTTTTTTCCTCTTTCTTTTTTAATTGACTTTGTGTCTTTTGGCATTACTAATAAATTCAGTTATTAGTTCTGATACATTTTTGTAGATTCCTTGAGATTTCCTATGTACATGATCCTGTTATCTGCAAATGAAGGCAGTTTCACTTCCTCTTCTATCTATATGACTTTTATTTCTTTTTTTCACCTTATTGCACTGACTATGCCTCCAGTAAAAACATTGAATAGAAGAGGCAAGAGTGGTTCTTCTTGATTGTTCCTGATCTTAGGGGGGAAGACTTTTTTTAGTCTTTCATCATTAAATATGATGTTAGCTCTGTATTTTCATAGAGCTAACATAGAACTAACCCTGTGTCTGATTAAGGCAGTTTCCTTGTATCCAAAGTTTGCTGAAACTTTGTGTTATTAATGTTTTTAAATATAAATTGTGTTTGTGGGATTATTGTTTGCTTAGGTATATGTATAGGAGCAAAGAACTTGTTCGAAGTAAGCGAGAGTGTATTCGAAAACTCAAAGAAGAAATAAAAATTCTGCAGCAAAAACTGGAAAGGTGAGTCGTAGACACCTTTGTATTTAGAATGGGGTATTAAAATTGGATAATTTGCTTTTATCTAAAAATTAATTCAGAGTTTAAGTATTAACTAACATAGTTTATAAAATGGATAAGGAAAATGTGAAACAGTCTTTAAGACGGGCAGTGGTGGTCCCAGGACACCTTTGACCCAAGTCACATGGTGAGTTATTGACAGTGTACTGAAGAGAAGTCACGTTCTGATTTCATAGCTCTTTACTTTTTCTGCTCTCCTTGCCATCTTGTTCACAAACACAGGAGAGGTAACTATCACAAAACTCTAATCCCTTTGTCTTAAGAAAGCAGTTTTTTAAGTGCCTGGTAAAGGTAAAACAAGTCAGCAGTGCTGACTCAAAGAGAGGGCTTGTATTTTTGACACATACGGAGTCCTTTCTCCTGTGGAAAAATCATTGTTCATCTGTTCTTGCTGACTGCTTTTGTGAAGTCACCCTATGACTTCCTAAGAAGGAATCAGTGTAACTTCTCTCTAGTCAGAGACTATTAATTTAGTCTTTAGGAAGGAGATTCCATACAATGTCAGTGGCTTTTTTTTGCCTTTATCTACTTACTATTTTTGCTGCTACCACTATTCCACCTCTGCTTCATTGCTAGCTCAGTAATTTCCCTGAAAGGCAAACCCCGCTATACCAGCCTGAGAAAGACCCTGCACCTATGGGTGCCACTTCCCAGCTCCCTCCCTCTCACTTAGGAGGAATTTGCCCAAGAGTTGTTACGATCCATCATCTCATTGTCTTAATATAGACTTTAGCTGAAAATTGAGTCCTCAGATACTCTTGGAAGTGATTTACAGAACTTTATACCTATGGCAATATTTTACTTTAAAAGTTTGAGTGATACTTTATAAGATTGGAAAGTTATAATTGTTTTCATACAAGATACCTGGTATATCTGATGTATTTTAGCTGAAAAATACTCAATTTGCCAGTAACCAGCTAGGCATTCTGACTTATTTAGATTTTAAATAGAGTACAGGAGTATTTTCTGTAGTATGAATATGACTTTCTTTTTAAAATAAAGTGACTTAAATTTTTGGATAATTTTACTTGAGTAATTATTTTTGAAAAATTGCTTCTCTGTGTGTGACATAGTTCTGGGAATCTTTGCAAGGAACTTGTTAATGGATACCATTAAGTAGTAGAACTGAGGTGGGAATGGATGGCTTTTATGGTTTGTTTTGTCCTTTTTTGAATTTGAGTTTTCTTACCAGGTATATGTATTACTTTTATTATTTAAAAAGAAAAGTTCACCATTTCTTCTGTAAAAGTATCTTGATAATCATATTAAAAATGAGATTTCTTGTGTACAGTATAGACATCTTTTTTGAAACCACTTTCATTCTAATTCTACTAAATTAATACACTGTATGAAGTAGTTGGTCTAAAGGAATTCTTAGAAGAACAGGAAAATGATTATGTCATAGAAATGAAGATAAATTTCTCAAGATTTGTTCCTGAAATTTTGTATAAATGTCATGTTAAAATACAACAAACCTGGGAAGAGTTACAGATGTGAAATGATGGCTTAAAACCTTATGACAGATTATCAGTGCTGCACTTCGACTAGAAAGATGTTTCCTTTGGTCCAAGGCAGTCATGTATTAATAAATTCTTTCAACAAACAGTGCTTAAGAAGACATTTACCTTGTCTGTGGGATAGACAAGGAGTTCAGAGATGGGAGATGTTCCTTCAGTGTTAAAGGGAATGACATACTGAAAGAAGACCATGGAGAAGATAGGTCTTGAAAGATCAGTCAAGTTTAGATAAGTTGATAGCTGAAAGTAAGCCAAAGATACAGATCTAAGGACTAGAAACAGTTATTTAAAGTTCCTCTAGCTTTATATATTTAATATCCTTTTCTTTGAAAGCCAAAACTCTCTGTGGCAGGCAAATCCACAGGAGATATCATTCTCTTTCTCTCTTAAATTAGAGAGGATGAAGTGTCTTTACTACATATCCTCTAATGTGGTTGATTTTGGGTTGCATTATATTTTATTTTTCATTTCATAATGCCCTTTTTGATAAGAAACAGACAGTTTTACTTCTCCGTAGTTCTGCGGCTGTTTCTTTCACTTTATTCAGAGAAGAAAAATGTGAAGTGACTCTCTCCTTTTGTAAATGGAATCTCAAAATTATAGTTTACTTGTACCTGTGAGTCAACATATGTACCATTTAGACTCTATACTGCAGTGAACTGTAGAATTCACTAAAGTAAATCTCTTTTCTTAGTGTAACATGTGCTAGTAATGGCAGAACATTGGGTATTACTAAAATAATTAGTTATTTTGATTACATATTGAAGACATTTATTATTTACTGATTCCAAAGAAATCTTCAGTAATTTATGCCTGGCCTTCACTGTTAAATGAGTACGTGAATCATAGTGTACATAGGACTTAAACTCTGACCTTTGTCAACACCTACTTCCCATTTCCAGCTTTCTCTCACTCATTTTTCCTAATTGCAGATTACTTGATCTAAAACGCAGCAAAGAAAAAAAACCTTGGGTACATTGGATTGGTACAAAAGTATTTGTAGTTTCAGACCCTGAATTTTAAATCAGTATAACTAGGCTCAAACACATCTTTATTAATCAAAGTAGGAACCATTGCAGTCAACACATTTTTGCCAACTATAAAAAAGTATGCTTATTCCTGTAGCATAAAAATCTGTACCCTGGGATTCGATGAACTCTTGGAAAGCATTTTCTGCATCCTGCTGGTTGTGGAAGCATTTTCCCTGCAAAATATTGTTGAGATGCTTGAAGAAGTGGTAGTCAGTTGGCGAGAGGTCAGGTGAATATGGCAGATGAGGCAAAACTTTGTAGCCCAATTTATTCAGCCTTTGGAGCATTGTTTGTGTGACGTCTGGTTGGGCGTTGTCATGGAGAAGAATTGGGCTCATTCTGTTGACCAGTGCTGGCTGCAGATGTTGCCGTTTTCCGTGCATCTCATCCGTTTGCTGAACATACTTCTCAGGTGTAACGGTTTCGCTGGGATTTGGAAAGCTATAGTGGATCAGACCGGCAGCAGACCACCAGTGACTGTGACCTTTCTTGGTGCAAGTTTGGAAAGTGCTTTGGAGCTGCTTCTCTGTCCAGCCACTGAGCTGGTTGTCACTCACTGGTTGTCATGTATAATCCACTTTTTGTTGCACATCACAAACCATAAGAAATGGTTTGTTGTGCAGAATAAGAGAAGATGACACTTGAGAGTGACGAGTTTTTGACTTTCCGTCAGCTTATGAGGGTACCCAGTTTCTGAGCTCTTTCAGCTTTTTAATTTGCTTCAAATGCCAAACAGTCATAGAATGGTCAACACTGAGTTCTTGGGCAACTCATCCTGTAGTTGTAAGAGGATCAGCTTCAGTGATCCTCTGAATTGGTCATTGTCAACTTCTGGTGACCGGCTACTATGTTCTTAATCTTTCAGGCTCTAGTTTCCTTTGGCAAACTTCTAGAACCACCACTGCACTGTACATTCGTTAGAAGTTCCTGGGCCAAATGCATTGTTGATGTTGTGAGTTGTCTCAGCTGCTTTATGACCCATTTTGAACTCGAATAAGAAAATCACTTGAATTTGCTTTCTGACTAACATCATTTCCGTAGTCTAAAACACATATAAAATAAACAGCAAGTAATAAGTCATTAGCAAAAAAAAACATAAAGCAAGAAATGTACATTAAAATGTATAACATAACCACGTTTATTTAAGAATATATTCCAACATCAAATGGCAAGTTTCAGCAACGCAAAACTACAATTACTTTTGCACCAACCTGATAGTTCAACAGCATTATTTTCAGATTTGAGTAATGATGATATGTCTCTCTTCCTTTAACAAAGAGAGTTTACTTTTATGAGTAGAGCCTAAGTGTGATTTGAATTAAGAGAAAGCACCATTGGTGTGACTTTGAATAGGAGCCCACCTGCAATGCTTTCTGTCAAGTGTAAAGATTCAGATTGTTGTCAGTTTTCACTTTCGTAATTAGAAAACTTTTGCTCTGTAGATTAATGTTTTAAATATTGTATAGCCTTTAGGGATAAGCCTTTCCATTGACTCTCCATATAATAATGCAGCGAGCCTAAAAGAACAAGATGCCTTGGCACTAGAGTACCGTTTTCTCTGCCTTGTAGGTATGTGAAGTATGGCTCCGGCCCAGCCCGGTTCCCGCTTCCGGACATGTTGAAATATGTAATTGAATTTGCTAGTACAAAACCTGCCTCCGAGAGCTCTGCATCTCAAAGTGATGCGTGCATTACAGAACCACTTTCTTCAGCTCACTGCCTGACTTCTGACCTGACATCCAAGGAAAGGTAACAGAAACAAGTTTTAAAAATAGTATATATTGGGGATTTTGGCTTAATCTGAGCTGTGTGCCATGTCTCCACCTGATGAACACTCGCCCCATGAGAGCTCACGGGCCACGAGCTCTTTGTCTTACAGGGAAGGGTTTTGCCACTTAAGTGAATTGTTCGTAATTCCCACCCATGCATTCGTCTCACCCAAAGGATAGTTGGGATTATTACAGAGATGTCTTGAACTGTCTGGAACAGTGTTCATTCTCTGCCAGGCCCACCTGGCTCGGAGGTTGTTATAAGCTAACTGCCATGAAGGGCCTTTCCCAGAGGAACAGCCAGCCACTGATTTTCTAAAACACGACATTCACTTGTCTGCTGAAGGAGTCTGCATGTCTAAGTAAACATCAAGCAAAGGGAAACTTATTTACAAATAGAAAATTAGAATAAGAGAAAGAATTGGCTAGAAATTGAAGAGGACAACCTCCAGCGGCTTATCCAGCAGAGAGACAGAGAGGCCGTGGCACGCGGGCCTTGATTCTCTTCTGGCCCAGCTGTGTGCAGCAGCCTTTGTGGTCTGGAGGAGCCGCTGGGGCCAGCTCGGATCAAATGTGATCTGTGTGTCCTGGCTAGCAAAAACCCTAGAGCCTGTAGAAGAGTTTAGACTTTTTTATGTTTTAAAAAGAAACCCAATCATTCCTTCACCACCCCTCCCACACACACGTGTTACTGTTCATTCACTCATGTGTGTGCAGAGTGCCTATTTGGATAGAACATAACAAATGGTAATAGCAGTTATCTCTAGGGAATGGCGTGAGGCACAGGGTGGAGGGAGGGTTCCTTTACTTTTATACTCTACCTATGTGTGTGTGTTTGGATTGTTTTCATGTCCTTTGTAAAATATAAATGATTTTAATTTTTTAAAAGTGGTTTTATTGGTTTAATATGAAACAATATTGACTGATATTAGATTTTAAAGTTGATCTGTGTGTGTGTGATCTTTTTGAGATTGAGACATCTCCTCTTTTGCTTACATTGGCTTTGTTTTCCCATATGTATCGGTTCTCAGGGAAAAGAGGTCTGCTCTGTTACTTTGTATATGGGAGAGAGGCGGGGAGGAAGGGGAGTGAGAGTTTAAGTCAGAACTGGGAAGTTTATGTTCTTCAGTTTTGGTGTGAAACAGAAACCTAAGTACACTTAGATTCGTTTGTATTCCTGCTGATTTGTCTCTATGCAGCTTTTTTGGCGGTAGTTAATTAGTAGATAAATTAACAGTTACTTTACATACATTATTCTCAGTTTATAACAATGATGTAAAGTGGCGGACATCCACCTCTTACAGCTGAGGTGTTAGATGCCTTACCCGAGGCTACTGCTGTCTCCTTGGGTGTTTAGCTGAGATGTGGTGGAGCTGGAGTTGTCTGCCTGTAAGTTCTGCACCTTGTGCTTTTCCCAGAGTGCCACCTAGTTTGCGTTCCTGCGTGTTGGGTATACAGCTGATACTATTTTTCTTCTGTGTATTTTGTTCCTGGATCCACCTGCCCATGTCACTTTGGTCAGTTACATCTTGGAAACACAATAGTTGATCCCTTGACTACTCTCCTCTTTTCCATGTTCCTTCTCATCCTTTCTTCTTGAGAAGAAGGTTCATTGTTACAAGTGGTTAGAGAGCAGGTACCATAGGCTTGGAAACTGTGAGGCAGATGTGAGTGTAATCCCTCTCTGTCCTTTCCTAGCTGGGTGAACTTGGGAACACTGCTTTATTTCTCTGAATCTTGGGTTTGAAAGTTGGTAAAATAGGAATGGTGATAGTACCTGCCTCATCAGCAAGCTGTGTTAAATGAGATGATGCCTGTAAAGGAAAGGTTTGGCTCAGTAACTTTATAGAGTGAACACTCACTAAATTGTAGCTGTGCTTTCCCACAGAGCAGCTTGCTTTACAGAGTGCATTAATTTAGGCAAAGACATTTTGGAAATGGAGGAGAAAATGGCAACCTGCTCCTGTATTCTTGCCTGGGAAACCCCATGGACAGAGGAGCCAGGCAGGCTACAGTCCATGCACGTATGCTAAGTTGCTTCAGTCATATCCGACCAATTCTTTGCAACCATATAGACTGTAGCCCGCCAGGCTCTTCTGTCCATGGGATGCTCCAGGCAGGAATACTGGAGTGGGTTGCCATGGCCTCCTCCAGAGCTACAGTCCGTGAGGTCCCAAGAGTCGGACATGATTTAGAGACTGAGCCCACACATGTAGTTTGGAAATTATCATCTGAGCTTTTTCTTTTTTTAATCTTCCTTCAGTACAATTAAAGAGAACACGTCTCAGGAAGCTGAAGGAACCTTTTCTTCCTCTGAAGATTCTGTACACAAGTCTAAGATGGCAGAGCAGCCACTTACACCTCCCCGTTCTTCCATGGAAATGCCCGCACACCCAGCTCCTCGAACAGTCACAGATGAGGAGATAAACTTTGTTAAGACCTGCCTGCAGAGGTGGAGGAACGAGATTGAACAGGATATACAAGGTTGGCTCTTTCTGCTTGTCAGAGGCTTACTCTTTGCCTTTTCTCTTTGTGTGAATACATGGGAATTAGGCACCTTGGAGACGCATCCTGTCATTGCCATGTATTCTGTTGAATTTGAGGAACTGTGACCTCTTTGGTACTTTTTGTTCCCTGTGAGATTAGGTCAGACACTTTGCTTTAGTAATATAACCATGAAAAGTTCTTCCCTAGATTCCTTCCTCAGATTTTCTGGGAATTCCTGGGTATCTTGGATACACAATGCCACTCACTTGAGAGAATTTTCTGCGTCTGCTGGATTTCTTTTCCTATAGTTTACCTGAACTCTGACTTCAGGTGACCCAAACTTAGAATTTCAGTTTCCTGAATTTCCACTTTTAAATTTTTTTCTACATACAGTTTGCTTTATTGACAGTTAAGGAGGCAAAGAATATTTGATTAATGCATAGAGTGTAAAATCACATTATTCAGCATTTTGTTCCTAAAATCCTTTGGCCTTGTTTCTCGTCCTCCCCTTCTTTCTCCTTTTACCTAGGAGCAATAAATAAGTAAATGATACAAATCTAGATTCCTCCCAAGTTTTTTTTAGCAATCTTAATGTAGTTATATTAAACTGTAAGCCTTTGTGATCTAAAGCACTAGCTGCTTTAAAACTGCGTGCTTCCTTATGGTTCATAGAGAGAAGCTGAAAGGGTGAAAACCTCAGGTACAGAGAAGCTGTAGCCTTTGCAGAGCTAAAGCTGCATGTGTGACGTGGGATGAAATCATTATAACTGAGTGTTCCTTTTTAACAGACTTAAAGAACGGTATTGCAAGCACTTCCCAGACTATTGAGCAGATGTACTGTGATCCTCTCCTCCGTCAGGTAGGATGAAAATTGATGGGGAAGTGGTGAAGGCATGTTCTAATGGTGCTAATGGGCAGATACAGACAGAGAAGTTGATGGTTTTCTTTGAAACTGAATGGAAACTTCCCTAAGATATAAAAATTAATTTTGGAAAGAAATATGTATTATTCTGTGTTTTAGGCTAAAAAAGAGCAGTGTATCTTCCTTCTGCCACCAACAGGATGTAAAACATATTTGTCCTGAGTCTGCCACATGGTATTTTTTCCATGTATTGGAAAAGTTTGTTGTTAAATATTAATAAAATGTCTCATAAAATGGTAATTAAGCAGTACAGTGGAGGAAACCTGACCAGGGACTGGTTCCCCATCCTTTGCAAAGTACCATGATCCTTCATGATCCTTTGTTTAGCAGTATGATTTTTTAACCTTTATGTCTCTATTAATTCCAAAAGAGAGGTAGGCAGGGCAGAAATTCTTACTTTCCATATATGTTTTTATTTAGAATAACATTCTGGGCATAGACGGGAAAGAGGCTGCAGTTAGGGGACTGCCCTCCACGGGCTTCTGTGTAAATGCGTGACTGTGGGAGGGGAGCCCTGTTTCTAGGGTCACGGGAGACCATAGTTGTGTTGCATAGCAAGAATGCACCATGTGAGTCTTGGGTGTTGACCGTTTTCTCTTTTCTATTCTTTAAAAAATACTACCGTAAAAACAAGTCAAGGTACTGATTGAATGTAATTTTACTTTACTTACTCGCCTTTCTTTCACCAATAGTTAACTTGGCACTTAAGCATTACTCTTACTTTCTCCATATTTCTGGTAGGGGCGGCAGGGCAGGGGAAGCTTTTCACATTTTGAAACAAACAAGTATGTAGTTAGAAGGGTCTTTATCCCAGATAAGTGGATGATTACTTGCAAGAAGAAATATAAAGACCATGTGACTGATTCATAATGACATATGCTAACTCTTACTTAATAGAAAATTTATTAGTTTTAGTTAATAAAACTTAGTTCTAGAACAGCATAACTGCTAAAGGTCCCAGATGTGGTAAGCATCTTCTCAACATGAGTGGTCATGGGGCTTCTGTTTTTAGATAGAAACTGGGGGAATAAATAGGTCTCAGTTATCTTTTGTTTTAGATCTATAATCATAGGAGTTTGTCGAGTTGAAAGAGGTCTCAAAGGGGTCATCTAGTTTAACCGTCTGATTTTAAAGATTCAGGAATGGAGACATAATTGGGAGATTCCAAGGCTGTGTTTTTTTCAGTTCATCTTGAATCAACAAGATGTTTTGTTGATGTGAACCCTACATCAAACACACGTGTAAATGGGCAGTTTTCTTAGGTCTTATGGTTGGGTATCCTTTGGAATTTTCGTCACGTCAACTGTCCGATGACTTTGCTTTAACCTAACACGGGGAACGCTTTCTGACTTGCAGGTGCCTTATCGCTTGCATGCAGTCCTTGTTCACGAAGGACAGGCAAATGCGGGGCACTACTGGGCCTACGTCTATAATCAGCCGCGACAAGTCTGGCTCAAGTACAACGACATCTCTGTTACCGAGTCTTCCTGGGAAGAACTTGAAAGAGATTCCTATGGGGGCCAGAGAAATGTTAGTGCTTACTGCCTGATGTACATTAACGACAAGCTACCCCACTTCAATGCAGGTAAAAACACTATAAGCAGAGGCCAGGCTTGGGAGATTTTGTACTTCTCAGGGAAGGGAACAGTCTTGAAGTTAAAAAAAAAAAAAAAAAAAAACAACTTGGATTTATTAGAAAGTAATGATGTGTTTAAGAAATACAAATAGTATGAAAGAGAAGAAAAAGGAAAAATAAGTTTGCTTTCCTACTTCCTTGAGCCCAACAAGTATCCATTCTTAGGCTCCTAATGTAGTCTTCTAGAAATGTTCTGTGCAGATGCTAGGTTTTATTTATTGATATCTCACCTACACTCCATTTTTTCCCACCAAATGGGATATTTTTCCATTCTGTTTGGCATCTTTTTCATTGTTTTTCTTACCAATCTCTTTATTTTTATGAATAGAACCAACTTATTCCTATTAACAACTGTAAAATAATTCCATTGCATTGAGTATATATATAATTTATTAAACCAGCCTCCTGTTGATACTTTTAAGTTGCCTCTAGTTTTTCCCTTTTTTAGTGACATTCTTGTGTGCATATTTTTTGCACCTTTTGGAGAATAGCTAGATTTTACAAGTGGATTTGCCTCAGCGGTTTCAGACTTCTCATAATATTGCTACTAATGCTAACAGTAATCATAATTATCATTTATGCTGGTACTTCCCTCCTTACTGCATGCTTTCAAGCTTTATTTCTCTAATAACTTATTAACTCTAACACAGAGAAGGCAGGGCAGAAATTCTTATCACCCACATTTTCCAGCTGAGGTTCTATACTTGTCATACAGCCAGTAAATATTCTGGTTTCAGATTCTAGGCTCTTTTCCATGTATATCACACTTTCTTTTTTCTTTCACATCTGAGATCATACAGGGCATCTTCTTTTAATGTTCAAATTTCACTGTGTTGCATAAGTAAGGAAACATATAAGCATTTTGTCTGGGCGGCAGATGATCTTTCTCGTGTGCTTGGTAGGTAGGGGATGGAGAGAAGGCTCACTTCACAGTAACTGATCGTCCTAAATGCATGTTTGCAGTGTGAGGGCAGGAACAGCTGCTTGTGGGAGTTTCTGTACAAACGATTGTTCTGGCTGTGGGTGATATATAGGGGCCTTGTTATAACGGGTATGGCTCATCTATAGAAATAGACAAAAAGTGGGAACTGTCATTTAGTGAAAAGACTAGTTAACGGCAACCAGTATGTGGATGTGCTACTCTTCTGTAGGTTTTTATGATTTGTTTCGGTTGTAGGGTTGGAAATGAGATTGAATATGTCATTGATAGCCTTGTCATTTTTCATCATAGCCATTAGTGAACCCCAGGTATTATTGACCTATTTATTGACCTAACCTTTGTATACCTTTGCTTTGTGGTAGCACTTGATTATGTGAAACTTTAGGCAGTATAAATGTCTTGGTTTTCATTTTCAACCATCTTGAGATGGATATACTTTGTTATTTCATTCAACTTATTATTTTTTGACCACACTATATTGCATGTGAGATCTTATTTCCCTGACCAGGGATCAAACCCATGTCCCCTATAGTGGAAGCTCAGAGTCCCAACCACTGGACCACTAGGGAAGTCCTGAAGATGGGTATTCTTATCAGTAATAGGGGCATTGTTTACACTGATAAAGCTGTTTATCTTGAAATTTCCATTGAATCTAATGATTTTCTGAATTCCCAAGAAATGTTTGGTTTGTTCTTGCTACTTTGTCTGTGTTTGGCCTCTACTCCAAATCCTCACTTGTTACCATTGATTGATTCATTTAACAAATTTTAATGTCCCTCCCTTCCAATATGCCAGCCACTGTTATTGGGGTACCATGACCATTGGCCTGATACTGTCAGTACTTCGGACAATGGATGGATTATGTGTATATTTTTCATTAAAAGTAAGCAAAAAGACAAAGTGTCTTACTTTCTTTTTTTCCGGAAAGGAGCTTTGGTTTCCTTGAGACCTTTTGCTTGGTAGGACTCTGTTTTAACTGTGTCTTTGTTCTTCCTTAGAGGCGGCCCCGAATGAATTAGATCAGATGTCAGGAGAAGTGGAAGCCCTGTCTGTTGAACTTAAGCATTACATTCAGGAAGATAACTGGAGGTTTGAGCAGGAAGTGGAGGAATGGGAAGAAGAGCAGTCTTGCAAAATTCCTCAGATGGAATCTTCCACCAGCCCAGCATCACAGGACTTCTCTCCATCACAAGGTATCCGAGCAGGGCATTTATGTCAGTGACTTGGGGGAGTTCACGTTGCACTCCGGTAGCCAGCCCCATGCACGTCCTCTGAGTGAGCCATGCCACGCTCTGCGCAGTGGGATCAGAGTTGGTGTTGCACAACCTGACAGCCTAGCTTGTGGCTCTAGACAGTCAGTTCTGTTGAGCAGAAGTAATAGCGGAAAGATGAGCCGCTAGCTACCTGTACTTTCATTCTGTGTAGTGCTTGCTAATTTCCCAGGTTGCAGGAGAAACTGTAGTAAGATTACTAGGTAGATTTTATGAAAACTGTTCTGTGAAGGTGATCTTCCTAATGGATAGTTGTTTATAGGAAGCCTTTTTGCCATGAAGAAATACGACAACATTGGGAGCACATTAAACTTTACAGAATCATCAGTGACTCCTTGCTGAAGTAGCTATTTCTTTAGCCACTAGTTTCTAGGGGAAATTTACATAATTGTTTCAAAAGGTTAGTTAGAAGGTGTGCACATTAAACTTTGTATTCAGTCCTGCTTGCCTTGTAGAGTGTTCTAGTGGTTTTATTACCAGATGCTGATGCCTACCTGCTGTTCTTTCTCAGAATCTTCAGTAGCCTCTTCCCACGGGGCTCGGTGCCTGTCCTCTGAGCACGCTGTGATCGTGAAGGAGCAGACTGCCCAGGCGATTGCAAACACAGCACACGCCTATGAAAACAGTGGCGTAGAAGCTGCCCTGAGTGAGGTGAGAGGGGCCCAGAAGCCCAAAATCCGGAGGGGTGGGCTTTCGGCAATAATTGCCCCAGTTTTCTCACATTTCTGTTATTCTGTGTCTGCTGCATTTAACCGATCCCTCTCTATTTCTGTTTTTTTCTTACTCTTTCTCTCCATTCTGCTGCCACAGCTTAAGGAAGCTGAACCCAAGAAGCCCATGCCCCCGGAAACAAACCTTGCAGAGCAGTCAGAGCAGCCCCCACAGGCTCGTGACGCAGAGTCTGCTGCCCAGCCTAATGCTGAGGTCTCTGAAGTCGAGATTCCCAGTGTGGGAAGGATTCTGGTTAGATCTGATGCAGATGGATATGATGAGGAGGTACAGAGATGAGTCAGGGTCTAGCTGTCTGTTGTCAGTCTTGTGTTTCCTTCTCACGTGACTGAGCGTAGCTGTGTAAGGCGTTCGGCAACAGTATTTCCTCCTAGACACAGGTGGTGGGTGAGAGGGCCTTAGTCACCATCCTGCACCGCTGCCAGCACGTCTCCACACAGACCTGTCCTTACGAGGCCACTGTGGAGTCCAGGCGGCTCAGAAAGGGAGAATTTAGTTCCATGTGTCGTATCCTGAACAAAAAAATGGCCTTTTAAATCAGGAGCCTTTGGTAATATTAGTCCATTGCATTTGCTCCAAATAGAATTTCAGTTGTCTAGCGAGCAGGTCAAATGTGAGTTGACCTGGTTTTAACTCTGAAGCCCCGGGGCGGAGCTGCAGATTTCCGGGTTGTTCACTGTCTGCCTCCTTTGCAGCTGTCACCGCACACTAACAGTCCTGAATCCTGTCCTCAGGTTTCTGTGGGATGGTCTGTTTCTTTTTAATCATTGCAAGGTTTTCACTTTATAAAGTCCTATTTGTGTACCTGCTAGTTTCAGACCGTTTCAAATGTGCTGTTCACCCAGGTAAAGCTCTGAAAGACTGATGTATTCAGGATGGACATCCAAACCTCAGAACTCAGGTGGAATTCTCACCTCAGACCTTTCCCCTCTGAGAGCTGTAGTTTACCTTGATTATGTAGCAGTGCCATATCGTCGGTATTTTTAGACAGACCTCTTTATTCATCTGCTACGTTAGAGAGAGTCTGTAGGAATAGCTTGTCCTGGGCTCGGTCTTGTGGTCGTGCAGAGGGCCAGGGGCGCTCGTGTTGAGCGGGGTGTGAGCCTCCCCTGCAGTGGCTGCTGGCCGGGGGCACGCCTCCCTGCTTCCCTGCAGCAGTCTGCTCACCTTTCTTCCACAGTCTTCTTCTGAACCTTTCTCCTCTGCTTTCTCTCCGTGTTTTGTGCCCTCTTGTGGTAGGTGATGCTGAGCCCTGCCATGCAAGGGGTCATCCTGGCCATAGCTAAAGCCCGTCAGACCTTTGACCGAGATGGGTCTGAAGCAGGGCTTATTAAGGTATCTCTGTTTTGTCTTGTTTGTTACATTATAATTTAATTAGGATTAAATTCCAATCCTTATACCACAGGGATCATAATCATGGGGCAGTGATTATATCGGATGCTGAAAAAGTGTTTTTCACTGAAGTAAAACGTAAAGCTCCCTTCGCTGCCCGACTAACAGCACAGCCGCTCCACGGCACTGACGGCCCCTCCTCTCGTGGCACTAACGCAGCCTCGGTGCTCCGGTCACACTCGGCCTGGAGTAGCCTCCTCGTTGTTAGGAGGTGCCTGTTAATAAAGCTGTGAATGAGACCTTGCCTTTGTAATTTGGAGGCCATAATATAAGAAAGTAGCCATGCTTTTTAAGGTGCTTGAATAAAATTTAAGATTCTTGAATACATTTATTTGGATTTTTAAATTTCAGGTCCTTGGTACTCAAAGATACGCCTGAAACAATTAAAACTTTGTTTTTCTGAGCACTGTATGAGGAAAATAATTTTCTTGTGAGTACAGGATGTCTCTGGTACTAGAGGAGTTTTGTCCTTTTTGAAAGGCAAAGAGATTATAGGTTCCAGTTGCCTCTGTCATTCCTCAATAAGAACTTCTTAGAAGTCTTCTTAGAGTGATGAAAACCTCCTTAGGCAGCGGTTTCTGTGTGTACAAGCCCAGCATGCCCCCTTTTCTGACTACCAATTCTGTCTTCAATAGGCATTCCATGAAGAGTACTCTAGGCTCTATCAGCTCGCCAGGGAGACCCCCACCTCTCACAGTGATCCTCGTCTTCAGCACGTGCTCGTCTACTTCTTCCAAAATGAAGCACCGAAAAGGGTAGTCGAGCGGACCCTTCTGGAACAATTTGCCGATAAAAATCTTAGCTATGATGAAAGGTGAGAAGGGAGTACTTTGGTGAACCACCCTTCCTTCTGTCTTGACTAAGTCCTCTGAAGGGGACACTGTCATTGCTTTCTTAACTTTGTCCACAGGTCGATCAGTATTATGAAGGTGGCTCAAGCAAAACTGAAGGAGATTGGTCCAGATGACATGAACATGGAAGAGTACAAGGTGAGGTCTTCTCTTTGCATCTACAAAGCAAACATATTAATTTCTAAGGCAACCCTAACAATTAAAAAACAAAAGTGTAAGGAGGCCGAGCTATTGAAACATTTGGGGCTGTCATTTATATGTTCTTCTTGTGCGTGCTAAGTCACTTCAGTTGTGTCCAACTCTTTGTGACCGTATGGACTGTAGCCTGCCAAACTCCTCTGTCCATGGGATTCTCCTGGCAAGAATAGTGGAGTGGGTTGCCATTTCCTTCTCCAATATGTTCCTCCTCATATAGTAAAATACATATGCACAAATATATTTATAATCCAATTTGTACAACTTGTAGTAATATTAATAAACTTTATATATAAGCTGTAAAGCAAACAATTTTATATTATCACCAAGTGGCTCCCACCCCCTCTCAAAAAAAGCTGAGTCAGAATGAATGATCTTTTCTTAACCCTTTGAATGGCCAGTTTCTTTATGCCATTCTTCTCTTCAGCTGATCAGCACTTCATTTCCCTTAAATACTCACTTTAGCCTTGTCCTAGGCAATGCAATTCGTGACTTCATGGTTTTGGTTTGCTTTAAATAATACAGTTTTCTAATATTTCTGTATTCAAAACTGAATGCATTTTATGCATTAAAATGCATGCGTGACTCCAAATTTCCAAAAACGAAACACGTCATGTAGGTACGACACTGTTGGGTGCCACCTCAGTGTGCCCTGGCTCCCACCCCCCACCCCCCCAGGCAAGCTTAGTGTTGGTCCTGAGATTGGAGCGGCCCTGACCTTCTGTCTTCCCTCGTCTGAATGGCTTCCTCAGAACTCAGGAGGCCATTCATTCAGACCAGAGCTGAATGACTTTGGCGTGGGTGTTGGAAGTTAAGATCCGAAATTCTAAAGCTCATGTGAAATGAATATTTCTGTTCCTCGGCAGCAGAAACAGGACATAGAAAATTAAGGTCAGCGGTAGACTTTTATCGTAAATGTCCAGTACTTTATTATCCGAAAGCTTTTGTGTCTCCTGTTTTTGTGCCGGGCCGTATGAGCTCCGTAAGTCTTAGTGCTGAGTTTGAAGCTTGCTGTGGGGAAAAGGGTAGAAGCAGTTTTGGTCCTAATCATGAATGGCTGTCATTCCTTTTCAGAAGTGGCATGAAGATTACAGTTTGTTCCGAAAGGTGTCTGTGTATCTCCTGACAGGCCTGGAACTCTATCAGAAAGGAAAGTAAGTGGCGTCTCAGGTTACCGAGCATGCTGGTTGTGGATGCCCACCAGGAACTCTCAGGACCACAGCCCCTTCCACACACACCCCGTGTCTCTACCTTTTTCAGTGTTCTGCTTCACATTTGCACTGAACATCACATATGTGTCTTCATGTTCTATATAATGATAGATTTCTTGGTTCAGAGAGATAATGGCCAATTTTCTTTGTGATAAATGAAAATGTACTCAGACGATGAATTTTAGAGTCAGTGTGGGCCATAGTGAGCCTCTCGTCCACTTCCTTGTTGTAGAGTTGGGAGGAACAGACGTCCAGGGAAGTGCCATGATTTGCCTTGAGCTTCCCGGCCAGTTTGCAAAGGAGCTGAGGCTGGCTGTGGTCTTTGGGCCCTCTGCGGCCAGTTCCATTCTTGTATTAGAGAGCGATGGGGACTAAGCCCTGGTTTTGGGAAAGGAGCACTGAGCTGTTTTTCATCAATAACTTTCTCAGGTACCAAGAGGCACTTTCCTACCTGGTGTACGCCTACCAAAGCAATGCCGCTCTGCTGATGAAGGGGCCCCAGCGGGGCGTGAAGGAGTCGGTGATCGCTTTATACCGAAGAAAATGCCTTCTGGTGTGTACTCTTTATAAAGCCTGACGATTTTTGTGTTTTATTGTATTTATTTACTTCTGTTCCTAGAAGCCAGGAAGAAATATAACATAAAACAAAAACAAACCCTCCTGCAGGTTTTAGATTGTTCTAAACCCTCAAGAGTAGTTTTACATTGAAACAGATTGAGTTACTTCAGCGAACATCATTCTTCTTCCGCCCCTGATAGATGTTAGGTGAGAACTGCATCTCCCCTTTTTGGTGCCCTTCATGTGTGCCGCATCACAGCATGTATCACACGCCTCTCTGCTAGATTGTGAGTTCCTTGAGCATAGATCGTCTTCTCAGTCAGCCTTTTTCTCTGTGCCTGGCACATAGTAAGCATCTAATAAACATGTGTTGTCTATGTTCCCTAACTAATAAGCTAGTAGATGAGAAGCTTTAGTGATGTCTAAAGAGACTCGTTTTTAAAAGGTTTGAACCATAAGGATTGGTCCTGCTGTTCTGTTAACATCCTTGTCATAAACCACAGGAGATCTAGTGCGGTCATTTTGCACTTCGCTGCTGCGTGGGAAGGCGCACCTATAGTCTGTCTGCCTCCCCAGGGGTCCCTCCAGGTGCTTGTCTTCAGAAAACTGCAGAGGCGGCTTAACCTTAGGCTAAGCTTGCATTGGGCCTCCCTGCCACCCAGCAGGATCAGCCTCCACCAAGGAGGAGTCAGGCCTGCATTTCTGCCACTACCTCTTGTTAATGCAAAATAGAAGAGATTAAGTTATGACATGTATGTATCTCAGAAGCTTCATTTTCTGATTATACTTGGATTCCTGTGTCAGTTATAGATACGGCAGGGCACTTTGAAGCTGAAAAGGGAGCCTTGTAGATTTGATGGACCGTAATGCTTTTATTTTTTAAATCACCAAATAGAGATTACATTTTGAAGGTCCTGCTCAGCTGCCACGGGAAGGCAGTAATAAGGATTTAGCTTCTTTCAGTCTCTGGCTCTCAGCTCCCGGTTTGTGTCAGAATCACTTAAGGGGCTTTCACATGTCGGTGGCCCAGGCCTCCCCCAGACGGTTAAACCAGTCTCCTGGTGAGGGGCCTGGGCACCACCTTGTCTTCTGCAGGTGATTTTTCGTGAAGACAGAACCATCGAATAGGTCTTTTGATAGAAGCAGGTGTTAAATATGACCTTGACTTATAAGTTGAGGCCACTTGGTAAGAGGCTTTGCTGCATTCCGATCACCTTGGGCGCGTTTAAAAAAAAAAAAATCCCAGTGCCTAGGTCAGCCAAATACCAATCAAATCAGCATGAGTGGGTTGGGGCATCTGTGGTTTTTAAGGATCACCAGGCAATTCCAATGTACAGTGAAGTTTGGGAACTACTTGTTTAAATATTTGTCTTCTTGAGACTTTTTTCCCCACTGTTTTTTATCCATAGGAGCTGAATGCCAAAGCAGCTTCTCTCTTTGAAACAAACGATGAGCACTCTGTAACAGAGGGTATTAATGTGATGAATGAGTTGATCATTCCCTGTATTCACCTTATCATTAATAATGACATCTCCAAGGATGACCTGGATGCCATTGAGGTCATGAGAAACCACTGGTGCTCTTACCTTGGGCAAGATATCGCAGGTGTGTTGTTTGTTGCCATGGCCAATAATTTCTAAGACCCTTGAGAGTTCTAGAAATGACAGTTGGACTCACTCTGTAGCACTGGTTGTCAAACCTTTTTAAGGGATTGGAATCCCCGAGCATATAAATGCTTGAAAATTACATCTGTTGTATTGAAACAAGGAACAGGATCCTGAACCCCTGTCCTTAGCCTCCCCTTACCTCCTCTGTGGTTGCTGAATCACCTCCACAGCCAGCCACACAGCGCTATTTGGGAAAAAAAAAAAAAAATCACTGCTCTCCAGCAATGTTAGACTGATGTTACTTTTCCGCCTGCCAAAATCTGAACTTGAACTTTGTAGTTTAAATATTTAAAAAATCTGTTTATGTTGCTTGATTACCAGTCGGTGCCATAATTAAATTTTCCTGTGACTTGAAGTTGCAAGACATAAACATTTTATTAACTGTGATGCCTTCAAGGTTAATAAATTAGTAAATGGGATATTTGTGCTTGTCCAAAGCATTTTGGAGAGAGAGCCTAAAACTAAATATTTTTAGCCGAGTTTAGTTGACTTGGAAAGTTGTTATGTATCCTAATATGAAGCCTTTTTGTTGCTCACTGATGTAAAGATATTGTGTTGATTTGTCAAAGTGTTCAAGTTTGTGATATTTATTGAAAAAATCTATAATAATGAGTAGCTAAGAATTTCATTTTGATGTTTTCAGTTTTTATTTAAACTATGTGTGACATTATAGCTTAATGCCATGTACACACTGGTATATTTTAATTGAAGGATAAGACCAGCATTATCTTTATGGCAGTAGTATGTTTACAGCACATTATATTTATGGCACTTTCTCAAATTTTAAAGGATAATTGATTAGAAGACATGTCCATAATGAAGTGAATATATAGTGTTATCCTGCCGCATGTCAGATGACTTAAAACAATGACCTAAAACTTTGCTATAGTCGGCAAATAGGTCTTTGCTCTTGATTTGGTCTGAAGGAATCATCATTAGCTGGCCAGAGCAATGCTTTGAACTTGGAGGTTGTTGCAGACTTACTAGTTTTAACTCAAGAGATTTATTTAGCTGTATACTAACCATCCATTTTCCCTCCACAGAAAATCTGCAGCTGTGCTTAGGGGAGTTTCTACCCAGACTTCTCGATCCTTCCGCAGAAATCATTGTCTTAAAGGAGCCGCCAACTATTCGGCCCAATTCTCCCTATGACCTTTGTAGTCGATTTGCAGCTGTCATGGAGTCAATCCAAGGAGTGTCAGCTGTGACAGTGAAATAAGCCCCGCCGTGTTCAAGACCCAGCCTGGTCTCTGGTTGACCGTCTGCTGCACAGAAGTCTGTTGCCACAGTGTTTACTCTGGGAAAGGGATTAGGTGGGAAAGTGAGACTCAGATCCAGATCCTAACTATGCTGTGTATGTAAAGAAGGATTGAAAATAAAACTGCACTTTTTAGGTACAGAATCATAGAAGCGATTTCACGAGAAAAGGCAGGAACCAGTGTTATTAAGGCATTGATTTGTGGCAGAAGCCCTGAAATGTCTCTTGTCCCTACAAGACAGCCTGGGTTTTTCTGAGCCTCAGAGTATCCTTCAGGCATAAGTATTTTTGACAGCAGACTAAAAGGGTGATTCATCAGGACCTGAACTGTATGAACAGCTCCTCGTTATTTTATCAGATACAGATGACATTTTAAAAAATTAACTGCAAGGGAGGAGATGAAAAAAAGGGTTGTTGCCTGGCTCTTGACAGGAGATGAAAATATAGGTTGTTGATGAGCCACCACCCTTTCACATGTGGGTAGAACATAAGGTCATGTGGCAGTAAGATGCTGAAAAATAAAAAAGAAAAACTGCCTCTCCTTTCTTTCTTCTATTTTATTTTATATTTTTAATTAAACCAGAAAACCTCATACTCAGTCCTGAGTGAAAGAAAGGAGAAAGCATTAAGGACATCAGATGGAATAGCAGCATTGTGAAACTTGACTAAAGATCACATTTTCATAGTTGTTAACTATTTAAAGGTAAAATTTTCTAGCATCTGAAAATGGCTAAGGCTGCTGCTGGTCCAGAAGAACATTTTGACACCCCAACCCCTTTTTTCCTTTTAAAAAATAGGGGATGTGGGTTTGTAAAAAGAAAAAGAATATATATATATATACGTATATGTAGAGAGAGAAATATCCCGTTGACCATTTTTAAAAGGCTCCAGATTGGGTATTGTGTTTTAACCAAATTTTAAAGATTACCAGGGGAATTGTGGGAGGGTCAAAGACTTGCTACAACTATGCAGATTTTATAAATGTGCAATAAAAGTATTTGTTTTATCTTTGGTATGCAGTATGGCCTTTGTTTACATATGTTCTATTTTGGAAATGGATGGACTCAGTAAGCATTTCTCATGTTTCAGTTTTTCTTCTTGAAAAGGGCAGATTAAAGGGTTAAGAAGCTTGATGGGAATAAAAAGTGTCAACTAAAAATAGTCACAACCTGAAAGCAGAGAGTGGTTTTTATTCGGTGGGAATTTTTAGAACTTCAAGCCTGGGAGGCAGCCTCTCAAGTAGCCCTGAGAAACTGCTCCAAGGAGGCGATGGGGAAAGGAGTCAGGTTATATAGAAGTTTGTACCAAAGAGAGGTAGATAGTCTGAACATCAAAGATTACTGTTAATTGAGGAAAACCAGCTATCACAAGGAGTTTAGCGCTCTTTATGGGAAGATGCAAGCATCTGGGCTCACTGAACTCATTCCTTTCATAGGCATCTCAGCTATCTGGGGGCATTGTTCTCCCTTTTCGGGCCCTCTGGGCTCAGAAATGAACATTGGAAGGCCTGAATCACAGATGGCTGTGACCTCCTTTCTAGATATGGCAGGAGATACTCCCATTTCACAAAGGCAAGTCACTTCTTGAGCAACACCTAGTGGTGTCTGATTTCATCTTATTTGCTGGTTGCATTGAATGTAAGTGTATTCACATCGTAATTTGATTTAGAAGGCAAAAAAGTTATTTTCTTGAAGTTGAATATTTTATATTTTGGTCAAATGAATGGTTAAGCCATCTTTTACAGATATTCAGAGGTGCTTTTGTGTTTTAAAGCTCACTGCAAAGATTTTTTTTTCATGGCGAAATGATTAATTTTCTTACTCATTGATTGTGTGTGTGCTAAATCGCTTCAGTCATGTCTGACTCTTTGCGACCCCATGGACTGTAGCCCACCAGGCTCCTCTGTCCATGGGATTCTCCAGGCAAGAATACTGGAGTCGGTTGCCATTTCCTCCTCCAGGGGATCTTCCCGATAGAGGGAGCCATGTCTCTTGGCATTGGCAGGTGGGTCCTTTACCATTAGTGCCACCTGGGAAGCCTTTTACTATTTACCATTTGCCTTTTGCTTTTAAATCCCTGTCATTCCTGAGTGCTGTGCATAGATATGTAACAACCCTGGGATGATAATGAGGACTGTTGGCTTGCCCAAGGGCACAGGTGTCCCAGGTAGTGGAGCCGGGACCCTTGTCCTTGGTGCGTCTCACTTCATAACCTGTGCTATTAACAACTACTCGACTGCCCTTGGAAGTCTTGGAAGATATTTTGTGTTGTGCCTTTTCACGTTAGTTATTTCCTGATCAGCTTTTGGAAATCTGCAGTTGGTGAAGAAAGGAGCAGCTGGACATCGGTAGTGGTGGATCTGCTCAGACCACCCAGCGGGGTGCTGGGGCTGCCTTAGGCACTGCTGGATTTCCTTTCGGGTCAGGAAAGTGCCTCAGGCTAAGAATGGTTTTACTTATTCCAGGGGTTGTGAAAAAGAAGGGTGAGCGGAAGGGATGTTGGGGACAAGGTGGGAAAAGAGCCAACCTGACCCTTGACCTGGAATGATTCAAAAGTGTGGGCAGGTTACATGACTTCTCCATGACTTCCCTGGAGACTGGGATTCGCCTCTCCCTGATTAACTGGCATTGCAACCCTTTTGGGGTTTGTTAGCTCTTTTAAGAACTATTGTTCAGTCACTCAGTCGTGTCCGACTCTGCGACCCCATGGACTACAGCACATCAGGCTTCCGTCCTTCACGATTTCCTGGAGTTTGCTCAAACTCATGTCTATTGAGTTGGCGATGCCATCCAACCATCTCACCCTCTGTCATCTCCTCCTCCTGCCTTCAGTCTTTCCCCAGCATCAGGGTCTTTTTCCAATGAGTCTGCTCTTCGCATCAGGTGGCCAAAGTATTGGAGCTTCAGATCAGCCCTTTCAATGAATATTCAGGGTTGATTTCCTTTAGGATGGACTGGTTTGATCTCCGTGCAGTCCAAGGGACTCTCTAGAGTCTTCTCCAGTGCCACAGTTGGAAAACACCAATTCCCTGATTGGGTTGGACAGATAGAGCCCACATGCCACAACCAAGACCCACTACAGCAAATAATATTTTTAAAAATAATCTCTTGGTTCTTTTTTATGGCAGGAATCCAATTACTAGCTCTCGTGTCGGGTGTTTTACGGTTCTTCAGAGAACCCTGTGCAAAACCTCCGCATCATTCCCTGGTGCAGCTTTGGGACTTTCTGACTGACCTTTCCCAATCTCAGCTCCTGCTGTCGCCAGCCCCACCTTCCAGCAGTGCTCCGGACAGTGCCACCCAGACTGCCTTCCCCGGTACCCATTCAGGTTACAGAAAACCTAGCCATCCACGCACCAGAAAAGGCAGGGGAACTGGTGCTGCTCCCCACGCAAGCCAGCCCCCAGCCGCGGGCTGCTCCAGTGGAGGTCAGGCACCCTCCTCTGTGCCTCTGTCACCAGGAGTTTCCGCCACTCAGCGGGGTGGGATGGGTACGTTTCAGATACCGTCTTCCTGCTGGGAGCAGCTGCATCTGTGAATGGTTCTCCTGTGGTCCATCTTCCTGCTGCCCCCTTCACAAGGAAGGGTGGAGACATCACAGTGCTCCCGACTGTTGCGAATTCCCTTCCAGGAATCCTCCCTGATGAGTATGGGTACTTCTTTTAGGTGGACTGTGTGAAGGCTGACCACCAGTTTACTTCCTAGCAGCAGAGTGATGAGCCCCTGCCTTTAGAGTGAGTACTAGTACTAAGTCAATTCACTCGTATCCAGCTCTTTGCAGGCCTTAAGGACTGTAGCCCACCCAGCTGCTCTGTCCAGAACACAGGGCTTCCTGAAGAACCCAAGGCATATGTCACCCATTGGATTTAGCTTTGAGGTACTATTCAAAATTCTGGGCAACTATAAATATGGATGAGGAAGCAAGAACACCTGGCTTTAAAAATAAATCCATCAATTAGTAAAGTGGAATGTGATTCCAGTTTCTTTCAGTTCTATATCAGAGGCCAGTGACTGCAAACATTTTTTGGCCTCTGAGTTTTGTATTACCCTAACCCTGGCTGCTAAGACACACCTCCACTCCAGAAGCCCATGAAACTATTTCTGATTTTCCTCCCATTCCAAAATGTGTCTCACCCTTGCGACTTTCCCCTTAGAGCTAGTCCCAGAGGCTCAGAAGGGTAACAGATGAATATTTTAACAGGAACTTCGTAGAATGCCTTCTTTGCAAGTGGTGAAATGTTCAGATTCAAAGGAAGGCCAGTGGAGAAGATAGCACGGAACTCGTCAAATTCTAACTGCATCAGGTTTGCCAAGTCCCTGAGTTATTTTCTTACAATGTCTTGCACATAATAAAAGCTTTTGGCTTGAAACCTTAATTGATTGATGTCCCTTTCTGTTTCTCATACATATGACAACACACTTCTCCATGTGTAACCACAACAAAGAAATGTTTTTAATGCTAATTTGCCACAAATGTATGAGAAAAGACTGAGCTGAAGCTTAGATTTAACGAGTTCTATTTTTATTTTTCATTATTTTCCCTACAAAGTAGCAAGTAGATAAGCACGGTGGCAGTTTTAGGTGAAAAGCATCTTCTTCCTTAGATTCTTTCTCGAAAAGTAGATTCTGTCCAGAATGCAGATCACTTCTTTCAGGGGATGACATGCTATTGACTGGGAATCAATCAACAGGGCTTGCTCCACTCCCGAATTTTTTTTAAAATGCCTTTGTGTCCTTTTTAAAGGAGAGTTGGAAAAACAATTTTTTTTTTTTTTTTCTTAACAGATGTTTAGTTTGTGCCCTTTCTTTGCAGAGGAAGTCATAATCACATGCTGATGGAAAACATCGTCAGCACCTGCACCCTGGGGATTAGGGTGAGGGCTGCAAGCCACCAGCAGGAGCAGGTGAGCTATCTGACAACAAAGACCCTGTTTAGACCCCAACAAATGCACGGAGAACGAGATTTTTCCTATAGGTCTTTTTTTCTTCTGCTGGAGTGCTAGTTTTTCCTTTGTTCTGGTGGATTGTCGGCAGCCCACCCCCGAGAAGCAACCAGTTGGGGTGATGAAAGAATGCCACAGCATCCAAACCTTGGATTCAAGTCTCTGCCAGCTAATTACTCACTGTGGGCATGTTGCCTAAATTCTTCATTTCCTCATTAGGAAAACAAATAATATCTGTTCTCCCCAGCTCAAAAAACGAAAGACCAACCCTCAAAATAACAGTAAATAAAGCACAAGATATGTGAAAGTGCATTGTCATTCTTAAACCCCACCCAGCTGTGTGGCAGGGATATGGCACGGGGACAAGGTGTTAGGAAAGTGGGGTGTGCTCCTGCTGCAGGTCAGCTGAGCTCCTATTCCCGGCCCCATGCTTGGCTTCCTGTGGTTCTAAGAACACAGATAACGTTCTTCAGGAGAGAGATGGAGAGAGAAGAAAGTGTAAGGCAAGGTCTGGTTCCTTCCTACTTCACCAGCCTTCCCTTACACTTTCTTCTGTCTCCATCTAGAACTGCTGTCCACCCTTTAGCTTTTAACCAGTTACCATTTCCTTAAGGTACCCACTCATCGAACCTGACTAGGTTAAATTCCCCCTATTGCATGATCTTACAGAACTATATGGTGGTGGTGTTTAATCACTCAGTCGCGTCCGACTCTCTTGCAACACCACAGACTGTCCCGCCGGGCTCCTCTGTCCATGGGATTTCCCAGGCAAGAATACTGGAGTGGGTTGCCATTTCCTTCTCTAGGGGATCTTCCCCACCCAGGGATCAAACCCATGTCTCCTACATTGGCAGGCGGATTCTTTATCACCAAGCTACCAGGGAAGCCGATGGAACCATGTACCTTCCCGAGTTTTTAAAGTCTGTCACAATTACAATTTGCACTGATGTGACTCCCTGTCAATATTTGTCTCCCCTAATTGCCTTGATGAGGGGCAGGGACAAGTTTTGTGTTACTCCTGGTTGCTAGCACAATGCCTGGCATGTGGTAGATGGACAACAATATTTGTTCAAAGAGATGGATGAATGATGACATGGGTCCTCCTTGTAGATCCTATGGGATCCAGTCACTCCTGATTGAAACTTGGCCTCGAGATGTTGAAATGTAATTATTGAGAAAGGATAGTTGATAAAGTGGGCATTGAAACCAGAGAAGGCCAGAATACAAATTTGATGCAATCCCCTTTTATACGCAAAAATTCATTTAACTAAGGTTTTTGGATCTGTGTATGTGAAGTGAACATATACAAAAGGATATATGTAAAAGGGAAAAGAGCTTTCTGGAGAAACCAATCCCTACAGAATGCTATTCTGGGTGAGAAGGTAAGTGAGTCAGGTACTGCAGACAAAGTTGTACCGGGGTAGACTCATTTCCTCAGAAAAAATAAAGGGAACTGCTATGGGCTATGCTGGCAAATGGTTTATTCTTGTGTTGGTATGTGCATATTCTTGCTTGAGCAATGGCTACCTACCTCAAGATGCCAGGGCTAGGCCAGGCCTCTTCAATCAAGAAGGAGAAGCATCTGAACACAGGCAGTACAGTCTCAGGGCGAAGTGCTCCACCAGCGTGTGGAGGGAGGGTCTCCTCGGTCCTGTGAGCAAAGGTGCCTTTGAACTTGGCTCCTGCGGGAATTGTCGATGGGGTCAGTGGTGACTCTCAGCTGATTAGGGGAGTGGGAGGCAGATGGTAGTGAAAGGAAGAGGGCGGGTTTGCAGGGTAATTTCAGCAGCTGATAAGCAGGTTTACAAGCAAGCATGAGGCTTTCTCTTGAGGACCTGCAGAAATTCCTAGGGAAGATTTGGGGCAGATGGTCAGGAAAGGGGGACAAGCAAAGGAACTGGGGTCATGGTTGTGAAAGGGACCTTATTGGTAGCTACACCCTAGGCAGGTCATCTGACATTTGGATTAAAATGTAAGGGATTTATGATGTGAGTCTGCCTATGGTAAAAGGTATTTCCAGGAAGCTGACAATTCTTTCCAGGTATATGCCCATGTTGGGCAGTCCTTGGGCACAGCCACGCCAGGGATCTTCCTAGTGTCAGTGCTGAAAGTGCCCTGTTCTGGGCAAACCAGGATTGTTGGTCACCCTATCACTCACAGCATTTCTTACCTGCACGTTGGGGAGACAGAGCAGACCACATACAGCCTCCTAACATAGCAGAAATAAGAATATGTCTTCCCTTTGGAATATTAAAAATCTACAGATATATTGTGACACTCCCTTTCAAATCATGCACCTGAAGCTGAAAATGAAGGCAAGGAGGGTTCCTATCCTGAGGTGTTATTCTAGGCCAATATTTCATTTTCAATTGCCAAGGTATAGTCTTAAACTTTTCTGTCTACATGTAGAGTAGTTTTTCTAGGATGGATACAATTTTGTAATGTTTTCCTTGGTAATAGAAGAATCAAGTATATAATTCATAAGTGTAAAAGCATTTTATGTAAATAAATCTAAATCAGATAAATATGCTTTTAGAAGCTGTGCTTTGATTTTTCATTCTGAAATTAGGATCATCACATCACTAAGACAGTCAAATTCCTGAACAAACAGGACAGTGACCACCACCCCTAAAATGAGGCAAACAAATATAGAATGAAGAGGGTAAAGGAAGAAAAAGGATTCTACTGACATTCCTCTGTCCCAGAGATTCCTTGGCAGAAGCTTGTCCTAGATGAGCAGGGTCCTAGATCTTGGCATTAGGTAGAACGAGCCATCAGATACCTCTGCTGGAGCACAGGATGGTGGGGCTGTTGCAGAAACAGCCATGTGGGGAGAAGTCACATCTTCTTTTCCCAGGCAGGCTGAGAAGACGAGGAGTAACCCACCAAGGGCCAGGAAAACACCAGCAGCCCAACCCAGGTAGAGGGCATCTCCGAACTCCCACCGAGGCACAATCTCAGGGATGCTGTCATCCCAGAAGTCTTGGATTGTGGCGTAGGCCACCCAGGAGACGGGAAGGAGGGTAGTGGCCGCGGCTGATGCCTCCAAAGTCCCTCCCAGGAGGCAAAGCCTCCTTTTAAGCACCCATCTGATCCTACGAAACTGGATGCATTCAGCCCCAAAGCCAGAGAGCAGAAGCCCCACGAGTCCGAGCCCATGGGAGGCCACCATGAGGATGCGGGATGCCTGGAGCTCCCGAGGCAGAGACAGGAAGGACTCAAAGGCCTTGCACACGGTGGCGACTTCCTCCTGATCCACACAGACCTCCCACAGCCCCATGGTCCAGGTCTCCATTTCGTTCAGCTCCAGACTGAGAGTCTTCCACTGGGGAAGGACAGTGGTGACGCATAAGCAGACGCAGCCAAGGAGAGAAAGGAGCAGTCCCCCTAGCTGGATTTTCCCGTGGAAACTCCAGGGCATGGTTGCTCCCACCAGAGAATAAAGGCTTCAGCAAAAGAGAGGAGGCTCAGTGACTGCGTCAGGCAGGACTTTTGGGAAATTGAGCGGAAGGTCTTTCACGCTTGGAGAGGGTTCCTGTTTCAGTTTTCTAGGCAGCTGGTGCCAGGAACTTGGCAATGTTTGGGTTTAGGGGGTGGGCCCAAGATTGGATGTGGGGGTGGACCCTGGGGGAGGGGAGGGGCCCATGAGAGGAGAAATAGTCAGGTAGTAAACCATCAATACATATTTGATGAGTACATTCAAAAAATTACTCCCCAGGTCCCAAGATGTTCTGGGAATATACACTTATGTAATCTATCTGGAGGGTAACATGACATCATGTTTTACACTTTTTTTGTTGTTTTTGGTTAGTTGCTAAGTTGTGTCCGACTCTTTGTGACCCCATGGACTGTAATCAGGCTCCTCTATCCATGGGATTTTCCAGGCAAGAATACTGGAGTGGGTTGCCATGCCCTTCTCTAGGAAATACATGCATAATTTGTCCCAACACCCTACCTCCAAGAATTTACCTTAATTTATTGTGAATATATACAAAGATGTATGAAAATATCCTTTGAACTAGTGTTGATCATTGTGTATTATGATGTACAGTTTAGGCAGCTGTTTTAAATTGATGTAGAAGAAATTTTAATGACGTGAAAAATGTTTTTGATATGTTAAGTGACAAAAACAGTGACCAAACAATATATAGGTTCACTTTCACAAAAAAAGTGCATATATCTGTATCTATATGTATTAATATGTATGTGTGTTTGTACATATATATGTATGTGTGTGTGTATATATACATATATATATATATATAATATACCACAACGTGTTAACCATGGTTATTTTTAGTGGAAAGAGCATGGATAGGTTTTTATTTGTGCCTGGGAGGGATTGGGGGCAGGAGGAGAAGGGGATGACCGAGGATGAGATGGCTGGATGGCATCACTGACTCGATGGACGTGAGTCTGAGTGAACTCCGGGAGTTGGTGATGGACAGGGAGGCCTGGCATGCTGCGATTCATGGGGTCGCAAAGAGTCGGACACGACTGAGCGACTGAACTGAACTGATGTATTGAGTTGGCCAAAAAACTCGTTTGGGGCTTTCCATAACGTATAATGGAAAAGCCCAAATGAACTTTTCGGCCAGCCCAACATTTTATACATTTTACAGATTTAATCATTTAGTGATTTCGTAGGCAGAAAGAAAAAAAAATCTCCTATCCAAGGAGTTTATTCAGACCCAGAATATAGCAGGAGGTAAGCGCTTCCACCTCCGTCTCCGGCTGACAGCAGCTATAAATAGATGGTAGTCACACCAGCTTTCATTCCTATTTGTTGCTGCTGACAAGAGGCAGGTTCCGACAGGAAAGGAAACAATTCGCATTTACTGAGTGTGGCTAAAAACCAGACTTTTGGCCAGATTCTTTATCCTTATTTAATGTTCACACCCGCGCTGTGAGATACAGGTTAGGTAGCCTGCCAAGGTCCCCCAGCTGGTAAGGAAGAGATCCAAGTCCTGAGCCCGCGGCTGGAGCTCAGATGTTTCCAGTTTGTCTCCCGCCAGCACAGAGACGCTTCCTGCGCTGCGCCTGCGCACTGGTGACACAGCGTGCCGCTGTGGGCTCATCTTTATGGCAAAATACGAAAGAAAACTGGGATTTATTATATGGAAGACATAAGTGTTGACCAACGTATTCCCCTATTTACATTTTAATCTGAGTGCCCGGTAGTACACTAGGAAATGAAAAGGGGGCCTGGGATAGTAAGGGGAAAGCATCTGAAAAAACAGTACCTTGACTTAACCTCAATGACACCTCAATGCTTAAGCAGCCTGATTAACTTATCAGTCTTGTAGGGGTGGACAGAGGTGAGCAGAATCTTCTGGAATGTCTCCTTTACTTTCATGTTTTATTATGGAAAATTTCAAACATATATAAAAATAGAGCAGATGGCGTAAAGAAATCTCGTGTACTCTCACTCAGCCTCAGAAATTATTCACTGATAGCAATCTTGTTTCATCCATACCTGCAGCCACCGCTCCCCGTCCCTCCGTTAATCCTTCCTTGAAACAAATGGGATGCTCTTTTAAATTGTAGTCTCCTTCTGCTGCTTTTATAGCAACCACATGTTCTAATCAAAGCGATGGCAAAATATTATGCTTCCCTGGAAACACTGTCTGCTTGTTCTATATCCATCCAGATTTGTGTTTGACATTTTGTTTCCTGAATCCAGGCATGCCACATGTGTGTGAGACATGTTAGGTCAGGAGGAATTCTTTCAGACACTGTTCTTTGGCTTTTCTTCAGAGACCTTTCTTGTGAAAATCTGTGAGTTAGGAGATATACAAACCAGGATAAGTATGAATTATAAAAGAGGTCAGGTAAGGGAAAACAGAACCCATTCATTTGTTAATTTCTTTAAAAAAATTTAAAATAAATATTTGGCTGCACCAGGTCTTAGCTGTGGGATGTGTGATCTAGTTCCCTGACCAGGGATCAAACCCTGGCCCCCTGCATTGCGGGCATGGAGTCTTAGCCACTGGACCACCAGGGAAGCCCCCTAATTTCTTTAAAATTTTTTTAAAATTTATTTTTTATTGAAGTATAGTTGATTTACAATGTTGTGTTAGTTTCTGGTACACAGCAAAATGATTCAGTTATATAAATATATATATATATACACACATATAAATTCTTTTTCAGATTCTTATTTATTGTAAGATATTAAATATAGTTCTTTGTGATATACAGTAGAACCTTGTTATTTATCTGTTTTGTATGTAGTAATGTGTATCTGCTAAACCCAAACTTCTAATTTATCCCTCTCCCCCTTTCCCCTTTGGTAACCTGTTTGTTTTCTGTCTGTGAGTCTATTTCTATTTTCTCAATAAATTCATTCATATCATTTATTTTTAGATTTCACATCTAAGTGATATTATATATTTGTCTTTCTCTGATTTATTTCAGATTTATTTAGTATTTAGTTATTTATTTAGTATTTCTTATTTCTGATTTATTTAGTATGATACTCTCTAGGTCTATTCGTATTGCTGCAAATGTCATTATTTGATTCCTTTTTTTATGGCTGAGTAATATCCCATTGTATATATAGCACATCTTTTTTAATCCATTCATCTGTCAATAGACATTTAGGTTGCTTCCATGTCTTGGTTATTGTAAATAGTGCTGCTGTCAACATTGAGGTGCATGTATATTTTCAAATTAGTTTTCTCCAGATATATGCCTTGGGGCTTCCCTGGTGGCTTAGAGGGTAAAGCATTTGCCTACAAATTGGGAGACCCAGATTCAATCCAAGACCCGGGTTCAATCCCTGGGTCGGGAAGATCCCCTGGAGAAGGAAATGGCAACCCACTCCAGTACTCTTGCCTGAAGAATCCCATGGATGGAGGAGCCTGGCAGGCTAAAGTCCATGGGGTTGCAAAGAGTCGGATATGACTGAGCAACTTCACTCACCCACTCACTCATGCCTAGGAGAGGGATTGGTAGATCATATGGTAACTCTATTTTTAGTTTTTTAAGAAATTTCCATACTGTTTTCCATAGTGGCTGCATCAATTTACATTCCCATCAAAAGGACAGAAGGGTTCCCTTTTCTCCACACCCTCTCCAGGATTTCTTATTTGTAGCCTTTTTGATGATGGCCATTTTAAGTGGTATGAGGTCAAACCTCATTGCACTACTTTTGATTTGCATTTCTCTAATAATTAGTAATTTTGAGCATCTTTTGACCTACTTTTTGGCCATCTGTATGCCTTCTTTGGAGAAATGTCTATGTCTTCTGCCAATTTTTTTGATAAGGTTGTGTGATTTTTTGGTTATTGAGTTGTATGAGTTGTCTGTATATTTTTAAAATTAGCCCCTGTTGGTTGCATCATTTGCAAATATTTTCTCTCAGTTTGTAGGTTGTCTTTTCGTTTTGTTTATGGTTTACTTTGCTGTGCAAAAACTTATAAGTTTGATTAGGTCCAATTTGCATATTTTTGCTTTTGTTTCTATTGCTTTGGGAGACTGACCTAAAAAGACATTGTTATGATTTACGTCAGAGAATGTTTTGCCTATGTTTCATCTAGAAATTTTATGGCATCATGTTTTACACTTAAGTCTTTAAGCTATTTTGAGTTTATTTTTGTGTATGGTATGATGGAGTGTTTGAACTGCATTGATTTACATGGCAGTCCAGCTTTCACAACATCACTTGCTGAAGGGATACACCACCGCCCCCCCGCCCCCTGCCACATTGTATATTCTTGCCTTCTTTGTCGAAGATTTATTGATGGTAGGTGTGTGGGTTTATTTATGGGCTCTCTATTTTGTTCCATTAATCCATATGTCTGTTTTTGTGCCAGTACCATGCTGTTTTGATCACTGTAGCTCTGTAGTACTGTCTGAGGTCTGGGAGGGTTATGGCTTCAGTTTTTCTCTTTTTCATCAGTATTGCTTTGGCAATTCTGGGTCTTTTATTGTTTCATATAAACTTGAGCTTTCTTTGTTCTAATTCTGTGAAAAAATTTCATGGGTAATTGGAAAGAAATCTCATTAAGTCTATAGATTGCTTTGGGTAGTATGGCCATTTTAACAATATTAATTCTTCTAATCTGAGAGCTGTTAATTTCTTTTTCTTAACTCAAGTGTTCATTTGTACTTGGGTACATTGTGTGTAGCAATCCCATTCCATTCCCTATGCTCTTTACTGTTCTTCCTGTCTGACTCTTCCTTGTCTTTTGTTGGAAATTTGAAGGACAGTCTTTAGCTTATCCAGTGCTCAGGGAGAGGTGGAACTTCTACAGTTTAGTTTCTTAGAAGAAGATTCCAGAACTTCAACCTGATAACTCTTTCCATTCTTAGTTTAGATTCCTTCTTACTGTGAAACCTCCCTGATTCAATCTGAAACTGGGTACTCCTCCAATATTTCTTCTGCCCTTTGTATCTTCCTTAGAGGTAGATTAAGCTTCCAGGGCTGTTACCTGTACAGATCCCTTCCAAGGGCTGCACTTGGTTTTGTATTTTTTATTTTACATTCTTTTCCTTAAAGACTCCTCCCACTCCTGACAATTGTGTAAGATTTAGGTCCCACAACATCTGGATCAATCTCTTAACTACCTCCAAGATAGTAATGACCATATTTTCCTGAGATTATTTATTCACATATTTAGGATTCTCAGCCTAGCAGTGTCTGTCATATAGTAGTTGCTCAATAAATATTGTTACAAGTTTTCAGGAATTTCATCTGCAGGTCCTTCTTTCCTCACTGGGCATTTGTTAGTATAAATATTTAGATTTCAAGGAGAGGCTGACTGGTCCACCAAACAAAAGTTGGTTAATTTTCTAGAGAGAGGCACTTCTCAAGATATTATGGCTTCATGTCTCAACCCCAAATTCATTTCCTTTGCTTATGCCACAGGAAGATTCCCCTGCCTCACTAGTATAAGCAGATTGTTCCATGGACACTTAAAAATGACAAGGACCTTCAGGTCAGCATCCACTTGGGGTCTACCCTCACAATGTACCTTTAAAAATTTTTTTTGAAAGCATTTTAATCAATGCAATACATGTTTATTGTAGAAAAATAGAAAAATCAGGGGAAAAAAGAGAATAAATACCATCAATTCATCACTAAAAGTTAATTTGGTGTACATACTTTATATATGTATTTATATCGTTATTATTTTTAATACTGTAAGTTTATAAGCATGAGTAGAAATGAGAATATCAGGAATCCTTGCAGTTGGTCACAAACTAGAGTAGGCGGGTCACACATATTCACACGGTAGCACTTTGCAGTTACAAGTGGGAGATGCTGCTCTCATCAGCTTTGTATGTGGCAGCCGAGTGCTGGCAATTTTAATTAGGTCATTTCATACTTGACGCTCATACTTGTTCTGAGAACACCTCCCAAATTAATTACTCTTCTACACCTTTCCCAATAAGGACCTTATTTTTGTTTGAACAAAGTTTACATGTTCATTTTTTTTTTTTTAGAGCTTTATAGCTTATAAAGCTTTATAATTAATCCTGTGCCCAGATCCGTGGGTCAAAAGATTCCCTGGAGAAAGAAATGGCAACCCACTCCAGCATTCTTACCTGGAGAATCCCCATAGACAGAGGAGCCAGGCAGGTTACAGTCCACAGGGTGGCAAAGAGTCGGACATGACTGAAGTGACATCATGCAGGCACTTATGCACATAGTATATTGTGAACATCTTTTAGTAAGTAACACACTTGAAAAGTGAAACAAATTTTTTAAAATTTTGATAAAATTGATTTGTAACCTCTGACAGAAAGTGCTAAGTATCATGTTCCACTCCATTCAGTACTAATGTTATTTATACTTCAGTTCAGTTCAATCATGCAGTCATGTCCAACTCTTTGTGACCCCATGAACTGCAGCACACCAGGCTCCCTGTCCATCACCAATTCCTGGAGTATACCCAAACTCATGTCCACTGAGTCAGTGATGCCATCCAACCATCTCATCCTCTGTCGTCCCCTTCTCCTCCTGCCCTCAATCTTTCCCAGCATCAGGGTCTTTTCAAATGAGTCAGCTCTTCGCATGAGGTGGCCAAAGTACTGGAGTTTCAGCTTCAACATCAGTCCTTCCAATGAACACCCAGGGTTGATCTCCTTTAGGATGAACTGGTTGGATCTCCTTGCAGTCTCCTTGGGACTCTCAAGAGTCTTCTCCAACATCACAGTTTAAAAGCATCAAGTCTTCTGCGCTCAGCTTTCTTTACGGTCCAACACTCACATCCATACATGACTAATGGAAAAACCATAGCCTTGAGTAGACAGACCTTTGTTGACAAAGTAATGTCTCTGCTTTTTAATATGCTATCTAGGTTGATCATAACTTTCCTTCCAAAGAGTAAGCATCTTTTAATTTCATGGCTGCAGTCACCATCTGCAGTGATTTTGGAGCCCAGAAAAATAAAGTCAGCCACTGTTTCCACAGATTCCCCATCTATTTGCCATGAAGTGATCAGACCAGATGCCATGATCTTCGTTTTCTGAATGTTGAGTTTTAAGCCAACTTTTTCACTCTCCTCTTTCACTTTCATCAAGAGGCTGTTTAGTTCTTCACTTTCTGCCACAAGGGTGGTGTTATCTGCATATCTGAGGTTATTGATATTTCTCCCAGCAATCTTGATTCCAGCTTATGCTTCTTCCAGCCCAGTGTTTCTCATGATGTACTCTGCATGTAAGTTAAACAAGCAGGGTAACAATATACAGCCTCGACGTACTCCTTTTCCTATTTGGAACCAGTTTGTTGTTCCATGTCCGGTTCTAACTGTTGCTTCCTGACCTGCATACAGATTTCTCAAGAGGCAGGTCAGGTGGTCTGGTATTCCCATCTCTTTCAGAATTTTCCACACAGTCAAAGGCTTTGGCATAGTCAATAAAGCAGAAATAGATGCTTTTCTGGAACTCTCTTGCTTTCTCGATGATCCAGCGGATGTTGGCAATTTGATCTCTGGTTCGTCTGCCTTTTCTACTTAAGGTAATATAAATAATATAAATGTATATTTAATAAATAGTACACATACGTATGGGGCTTCCTAGGTGGCGCTAGTGGTGAAGAACCCGCTTGCCAGTGCAGGAGAGACAGGAGATTCAGGTTCCATCCCTGGGTCAGGAAGAGCCCCTGGAGGGCAGGGCAACCGACTTCGGTATTCTTGTCTGGAGAATTCCATGGACAGAGGAGCCTGGTGGGGTACGGCCCATAGGGTCATTAAGAGTCCGACAGGGCTGAAGCGATTTAGCACGCACACACTCACACACTCATAAACAAACAAACAAACATACATATAAACTATGCAATATGAAAGGAGTGCGATTATGGGCATACTTTTATTTATGAGGTGATGCCACGTCCTTGCACAACTGCAGAGGGTACCATTCACATAAATTCTGATGGTCACTGCAGTCCATGAGAATGAATACTTAACGAAAAAAGATCAAGATGGGCTCCTTGGGTCTTCAGGCTACATAAATTTCACAGGAAAGCGTTTTGCAATTGAGAAAGGTTCACCTGGGACTGGTTATTAAATAAAACCATTTCACTTCTAGTGAAAAACCGGCGGGAAAAGACCAACTATTTCAAAAGGAGCTAGTAAACGCGTCTAGGCAGTTTGCCAACTACGGGACACCGTGGAAAGTCCCCGCCAGGATAGCCGCGGTGCCTGCTGGGAGTTGTAGTGCAGCCATCGCTTTTCTTGAGGAGATCTGAGCCCCGCGAGACTCCGTTTCCCGGCAGGCCGCGCGCCAAGGCAGCCGGCGGGACGGGAGCTGCCGCGCTGGCTGCGAGTGACCCTGTCAGTTTTGGTTCTTGTGGTGGCGATGGCCTCGTTCGTGACGGAAGTCCTGGCACACTCCGGGAGGCTGGAGAAGGAGGATCTGGGCACTCGGATCAGTCGCCTGACCCAGCGGGTGGAAGAAATCAAGGTGAAGCCGGAGCAGCGGGCGGCTGGCTGTAAAGGGACGGAGGGAGGAGCCAGAGTGGGTGCAAGTATGTGGGGTGAGAAAGGGGCTTAGAGGGGAGCCCAGCCTGGGCCCGGGACTGCGGAGCCGCGGAGGCTGGGACGGTGGAAGAGGCGGTGGCTGGGGCAGTTTGGGGAGTGGGGTTAGGCTGGGGAGGTATGGGAATGGGAGACGAGGGGAAGGCGGTGGAGACCAGCAGAGCAGGGAAGCTGGGACTGGAAGCCCGAGGCGTCCAGGGAGCGGGGGATAGCAGCTGGATGGAAACGAGGGCAGCGTCACCCCACCCCTCTTCCTCCTCTGTATGATTCGTGGATGAATGTGATAGCTTTGGGAGGATTGTACCGTTCTCCTCCCTGAATTTTTGTCATTAAAAACGTATCAGTACTTTATTAAACTCAACTCTCTTCACCCCCAGGCTTTTGAGACTATGCCGAGTGTTATAAAACACGTGAATAGCACTTCTTTGGATCTTGCTGTCTTGCAATTGATACAAAAACAAAAGACACCTAACCACACACAGTTTCACTTTGTACTACTGTCATTGCCTTACATTTGTTATTTGCCACATCTTTGTTGCTTTCTTAAACATCTTAAAAAGATGTGTACCCTGTGGATTTAAGAGAGCAGGTTTGGCACTGAACCATACAGGCACAAAAATGGTTTTATTTTACCAAAATGATTTCCTAAGTGTTAAGTATTCATGTCACTGGCATCTCCTGGAATATGGCTTTAGGATTTTTCATTGCTTTTTTATATGATGGCAGGAGAACCGACTGTTAAGCTACAGGCTCCTCCCCGTTCTGGAACTAACTTGCCTTTCTCCAGTTTATTTTCCCATCCAGACAGATGAAAATTACTTTCTATTGTCCAAGCAGACCCACTTTTCCCCTCGTTCCCAGATTTTATTTATGTTGCCATCTCTCTATCTTTTACCTGTTAGTATTTCTACTCATTCTTCAAGTTCCATCTCAAATGTAGTTTCGTGTATGAAAAATGTCCCCATTTACCCTCAGACAGAGGTGCTCTATTTCTCAGTTGTGCTTCTGGAGTACTTGAACTCTTGTTATATTGTATTTCTGTTTTCTGATTACTTAAGTGTATACTGTCTTTCCTACCTAAAAGGAATTTATTTGGGACAAGCATAATTTCCTTGGTTCAGTGGTAAAGAATCTGCCTGCAGTGCAGGAGACACAGGAAACGTGGGTTCGATCCCTGGATTGTGAAGCTCCCCTGGATGACGAAATGGCAACTCACTCCAGTACTCTTGCCAGAAAAATCCCATGGACAGAAGAGCCTGGTGGTCTACACTCTGTGGGGTTCAAAAGAGTCAGACATGACTGAGCAACTGAGCATGCACACAAGCATCGTATATTCTTGTCTCCCAAGCATTGACTAATTCAGTGAAAAATACTCAATAATTTATTAAATTATTTTGCATTAAAGAAAATAATGGAACTCAGAATAACTTCAGGTTTTAAGATTGTGTGTGCTCAGTCGCTCTGTTGTGTCCAACTCCATAGCCCCATGGACTGTAGCCTGCTAGGCTCCTTTGTCTAGGGAATTCTCCAGGTGAGAAGACTAGAGCAGGCTGCCATTTCCTACTCTAGGGGATCTTCCCAACCCAGGGATCGAACCTGTGTCTCTTGTGTTTCCTGCATTGGCAGGAGGCTCCTTTACCACTAGTGCCACCTGGGAAGCCTGAATTATTTAAGATTAGGTCTTGTAATTTTATAAGCAAGAAAATAGAAATTTATAAATCAATTGAGGTGTACAGATTATGGTCTTAATTTATTCATTTACTTTTTTTCCTATTAGATATATGATTAAAATTAGTGACTATAGTCTGAACTGATTTGATTCGAAATGAGAATTTCTGACTCTGCCTGTCTCTTTTTCAGTGTTTGTACAATTCTTGGGCACTGTTTGGATTTGTTGATCATTGTCTTCTTGTACCCTTCTGTTATGGGACTCTTAACGGTAGGAAAAATGTTTTTTTCAGAGAAACCCATTGGCTTGGAGGGAAAGTGAATGGGTATGAGTAACTGGCAAAAAGGCCCTGATTTGGAAGGTATCTAACAGAAGATGAGCTATATATTTTAAGAGTTCCCTACTCATCTCATTGTAACTTTTTTCTTGTATAATAGGGCGAGGTGTGCAGTATGATCAGCAAGAAGTACAGTGAATTCCTGCCTAGCATGCAGAGCGCACAGGACCTGGTTACTCAAGTGGATAAGCTATCTGATGACATTGGCTTGCTGAAATCTAGGATAGAGAGTGAGGTAAGAACAGTTTTTTATGTGGGATAGATTTGTAGGGAGAAAGTTCAGCTTCCTGATTCCAAAGACAACTCAGTTTACAACTTTTTTTTTTAATCTTCATTTAAAAAAAAAAAGAAAAATTATTTATTTGTTTGGCTGCACCAGGTCTTAATTATGGCATGTGGGATCCTCACCAAGGATTGAACCCTGGCCCCTGCATTGGCCCTCTTAGCCACTGCAGGGAAGTCCACCAGGGAAGCCACCACCAGGGAAGTCCTTAATACAACTTTTAAAGACCTCACTTTCCTTATTGGTGAATCGAAGTTGAATTAGATGACCTTAAGTTAACTTCCAGTTTTAAAATACAAATGTTTTCCAAAACTATAAACAATTTCTTTTTTATGGTAAAAAAAAATTAAGCTATTCTAATAATGTTTTGCATTTTAGTTCACTTTATAAATTAAAAAAAATAGCCTCAAGATTTTAATATCTTCATAATAAAAACAGATAAAGCATATAAGTGAATCATTTGGCCTTGTCTCTTCTCATCTCCTACTTTAAAATGCTTGTATCTCTTAACGGCACACATTCTCTTATATCTGCAGCTGGCCTCAACATATTAAAGCTTCAGCACAATCTTTATCTTTTGGCTTTCTTGTGGAAAATTGACTTGGATTGCCAGTCACAACCACTCTACTTCCTGTTGTAAGGCCGCTTTCCTTGGGCATGCAGGGAATCTCTGCCCATCTTGTACTGTGTCACTTTACACTTTATGGGGCTAGTGCTTACTGTACTTCTTATGGAAAGTCTGGCAGTTTTTAAGAATGTTCACCATGTTTGCCAGAGTACTGTCATCACAAAGGAGTAAGCCAGTGTTGAAACAGGAATATCCACTTCATAATTAAAAAAATGCTTTTCATATACATTATCTCCCCAGGATTTTTCCCTTATAGGAAAAATTTTTCCTTTAGGAAGAATAAGCAGTTGAAAAAAATCAAGCTGGTATTAGAGGTTTAAATTGAGTAGATGTCTTGTTCATCTGTTTCTAAATTTTCACTCAGGATTCATTGATATCCAAGATCAAGATGTTGAGATATTCTCAAGGTCCTAAAGGAAAGACATCAAGTCTCTTCTCTGTGTGACAGTTCCTAAAGAAGGAAAGGGAACAGATGTGTTTTTAAAAGTTCTGTATAAAACTTAAATCACAAGTGGGGAAACCACTGGCTATTTGGAAAATCTATTTAACAGTGAGTTTACCTGTCATTCTGGTTAGAGGTTTTAATAGAAATAAATCCATTACTCTGCAACTCTGGCACAGTTCAAATAATATATTCAAAGGGTATAATATATTCAAATAATATATTCAAAGGGTATAATATATTCAAATAATATATTCAAGACAAGTCAGTAGTGCAATCATAGACTGTGTTATTAGAAATGAAGTATCTGAAACAAGAGAATAATGGACTATGTACGTTTTCCTGGGCAGATTATGACTGGCCAAGATTTAGTCAGTTCTGATTGTTGTATTTTTAAAGATGACTGGTCTTGACGAGAGGGTCCAGACCTGACCACCATACCATCTGAAGAACAGTGAAGAAACTGGGGATATTTAGCTGTGAGAAACACTTTCAATATTTGGAGTCTTATCATTTGAGAAAAAGATTCAAATTTATGACTAGAGAGGGGGAATTCGATTCAATAGGTAGACTAAAGGGTTTATTCAGTCATTTGATATATTTACTGAGCATGTGTAAGGTGCCAGATGGTATGGTAGTTGGTGAACTAGGTAGTTTTTTGTTTCAAAATGTGAATCTCATGCCTGCTATAGAGGAATAAAATAATGTGATACACACTGAATAGGAATAATTCAGTTAAACAGAGGAAATGTTGCTAAAGATGTCTTCCTGTACAAATTGGGGTCCAAACCAAAGTCTGAAGTGATAGTTAATTAAGCAAAAGAAGAAGGAGAATTGTTTAGGCAGGCACAGGGGACAGCATGGTGCAAACATGGAGGTAGTGGAGAGATACCACTTTTGGAAAGCTGCGTGTATTCCATACGACAGATGTTTATAGAGTGTGGTGGGAGGGGCCAAGAGATGAGATTAAAAAGGTAAGCCAGCCATGTGTATCAGTTTAAGTAGTAAGGATTTTCTTGATTGCCCTGTAGAAGCCATAGAGGAGTTTATGTAGGGGAGTGATGTCAGATTTGAATTTTAGGAATCCCATTCTGCTTGCAGTTCGAAGAAAAGACTTGAGGGAAAAGGGAGTGGGAAATGAGAAGGCAGTTGAAGCATCAGGAGGCAGTTAAAGTAATCAGGCAAGACAGGCTGCGACCTTTACCACAGTCAGTGCCAGTGGGCATAGAGAAAAGTGGATGAATCCTGGGGACTTTCAAAAGATACAGGCTCTTTGGGAGTTGCTGATGTGACAAGTTAAAGATGGAGGAGTCACCGGTAACTGTGGAACTAGGTTACTGATGTGCCATCCATTGAAATAGAGAATCTTGAGGAGGAGTAGGCTTTGGTTGAGTTTAAATATGGGCTGCCTATATGAGATCCAAATGGAGCTGCACAGTTGGCTTGTATGAAGATGGAGGCTAGACTGTTGTAAAGAAAGATGGGGCAGGGCCAGAAACTTGATATGCAGTGGCTCAAACAAGATACATATTTTTTAATCATGGTCTCCAGGCTAGCAGGCTGATTCTACAACCCAGGGCCTGGCTGTTCTAGTGCATTCTGAGTCAAGAACTGTGGTGGATAGTCTGTTCCCTACAGTAGTAGCCAGTGGGTGAACGTTTTTGCACAGCACCCAGATCCCCAGTTTCTACAGGGCAGTGTGCGGTGGGCTGCATGGTAGAAGAAAACTCCTGAGCTTAGAGAGCGTAAACATCTTCTAATGGGTAGTAAGCATGCTGGATTTTTGTCATGAGGTGAGGTGAAGTCGCTCAGTCGTGTCCGACTCTTTGTGACCCCGTGGACTGTAACCTACTAGGCTCCTCCGTCCATGGGATTCTCCAGGCAAGAACACTGGAGTGGATTGCCATTTCCTTCTCCAGGGGATCTTCCCAACCCAGGGATCGAACCTGGGTCTCCCGCATTGGAGGCAGACGCTTTAACCTCTGAGCCACCTTGTTTTTTTACTACATAAACATTTTTGAAAAGATAGTTCAGAACAAAAGACAGTCCATTGCTTCACTTGCAAGGTGGTGCTGCAGTGTGAGAAAATCCTAAAAAATTGTCTTCCAACAGTCTGTAGAGCAGTGGAACTGGCAGCATTTGGTGGTTTGGTAGGCACGGAGGATCTCAGACTCCATCTCAGGCCTACTGAATTTGAGGCTGCATTTTAATAAGATTCACCAAGCAATATGTATATATGCATGTTATAGTTTGAGAAGCACTGCATTAGAATTTTGTTGTTGTTTATGTGGTTGCAGTTGGTCTCTTCCCATGTCCAGTGATACCTGGAGGTTCAGAGAAAATAAAGGGCATAGAGAAGATGCATCTGTTATCTTAAGACCCAGGTTTGGAAATGGTAGACATCACTTCATCTTATATTCCACTGGTGGGATCTTAGTCACATGGTCACACCTGACTGAGAGGGACAGTGAAAACAGATAGTGTAGTTGGGTAGCCACATGCTGTTCCTATGAGAGAGTGGATTTTAGAGCATAGTTTGCACATCACCCCCTCCATATACATACTTGGATTTTAGGGAAATGGTATGGACTTGAGAGAGCCGCACTTAGAAATTGAAACTATGAGAATGGAGAGAGTATATAGAGCAGGGTTTTTCAATCTAGGCACTGTTGAATGCCTAGATTGGGGCTGGATATTATTCTTTGTTGTGAGGGGCAATCCTGTACATTGTAAGATGTTTAGATGTTGAGTATCCCTGGCCTCTACTCACTAGATGCCAGTAGAGCTCGCTCACTTGTGACAAGCCAAAATGTCTCTGCTACTGTTACTGCTAAGTCACTTCAGTTGTGTCTGACTCTGTGCGACCCCATAGACAGCCCACCAGGCTCCCCCGTCCCTGGGATTCTCCAGGCAAGAGTACTGGAGTGGGGTGCCCCTGCCTTCTCCGAAATGTCTCTAGACGTTGCCAAATGTCCCTGGATGGGTATAAGCAAAAAATGTTTAATTTTTTGAGAACCATTGGTTCAAAGTAATAAGAGGGCCAGAGAGAAAGGAATATCAGTATGTGTAAAGTGATCAGAGGGAAAATGAAGGTCCTAAAAGAAAATAAAAAGAAATGGCCAAAGAACCAGGAGAAAAATGAGTAGAAATTGGTGTCATAAATCTAGGGGAAGGAGAATAACAGTGTACTCATGAATGGTTAAGTACTAGTGATACATGCTTTAGACATAGCAACAAGGATTTGATTGATATTTTTTTCTTAAAGATAGGGAAACTTTTAACATATTTAAATCTGACGGGAGGAGCCATCCTCTAGTAAATATTGAATCAGTATGTAATTCATGAATGAAGAATGAATTAGTAAGAGGTAAAAGATAGAGAAAAGAGAAAGTAATTGATAGTGCAAAGTCCCTGAAAAGGTGGGACAGAATAGGAGGTGGATCCTCACTTAACCTAAGAAAATCTTCCTATTGGTTAGAACTATTCAACTCTAGAGTGAATTATCGCTTGGCGGTGGGGATACCTTTCTAGTAATCCAGGTAAGTGAGTTCTCTGATGTGAGGTAACTGCTTAAACTAAGACTCGTTGCTGACAAAAGGATATTATGTTAATGACAATGGGTGTTTCTGAATAAGACAAGGATTTGGGCCATTTGGACCACTTCAGGTCTTTTCCTAATGCATTCTATGATTTTTATTCCATTCTTAACCAGTATTTAAATTTAATCATGAGTTATATTCTGCTAATAAGGCTTATTGATTATAATAAGTGTTTTATTTCTTAGGTATAGTATAGCTAAAAGTACTTGTCTTTGATATTGTGAATTAGGTCCGCCGGGATCTTCATGTATCAACTGCTGAATTTACAGACTTGAAGCAACAGTTGGAAAGAGACTCAGTAGTCCTCTGTTTGCTTAGACAGCTACAAGAGGTCAGTAAATTCAAACCAAACTTTAGTGCTTTGGTGGTGAGAAAGTTGTTTTTTTTTTTTTTCAGTTGGTCTTAATCGTTTAATGAGTATCCCTTGACTATGTGCTATTTTTTTCATATTTTAAAAACAAGGAGACAGACTTGAAACAATAAGATGTATCAGATAAAATACCTAATAACTATACTTATCTTTTCAGTTTTCTACTGCTATTGAGGAATATAATTGTGCATTAGCAGGAAAGAAGTATATTTCTGCTGCTCAGCATCTAGAAGAGGTATTAAACACTTTCTCTAAAGCATGAATAAGTAATGCTACTCTTGTTTTAAGTAAATTTTGTGTCACATGTATTCCTTATTGTTATACAAATATGTTCAAACTGCCTAGAGTACAGATGAAATGTTTAACAGTGATTCCATTTCACTGCCAGGCCCAGAAATGCTTGAAGTTATTAAAATCCAGAAAATGCTTTGACTTAAAAATATTGAAATCTCTCAGCATGGAGCTTACAATACAGAAACAGAACATACTTTATCACCTTGGAGAAGAGTGGCAGAGGCTAATTGTATGGAAGTTCCCACCATCGAAAGGTGATGCTAACCTCAGTGAACTGCTTTGCTTGATCTGCATGAACCAGTTTGGCTTCGGAATGTATTCTAAATATTTTATATTGGGAGAGAAGACAGCTTCATTTATTTATCTCCCAATTCTATATTGAGTTCTCATTTAAGCAGAATGCTTTTAGGACCAAAATGCCTGTTACTTCCTTCACACTTCTCGCTAGGAAGGAGCAGAGAAGGGGGGAGATGATTGGGAGGGGTCTGTGAGGTGAGGGTGTGCTAGAGGAGGTGGAAGCACTTTAAGCCCCCAGTTCCACTCCACTGTAGAGTGTGTCATTCCCAAGTCTGTCATCCCAACAGTTTATCTTTTCTAAAAAGCTTAAGGAAGCTGTTCGACCTTTCTCTCTCTTGCTAAGGAAGACAGGGGATCGATGAGATAGGAGTTTGACCCAATTTTTTCAGTCCTTGGGGAAAATTGGTGACAGAATCATGAGAAATGGGATAACTTTGGCCCTGGCTTTTATTTATACTACTTGGCTCTCAGCCCCTCTGCCCACTTCTGGGTTTGAACCCTTTTTGATATCTTGTTTATACAAAGTAAAATCTCTGAGGGTATATTGAAAGACATGCCATTAAATCCAGTATATTTTCCAACATTTAATCTTGAAATTTAGTCTATTTCACAGGAAACCTCAGAGTCTCCTCTTTCTTCCTTCCCCTTATCCACTTTGGCCTTCAGATACAGTGTATATGTATATATGTACATAGACACTCTGCCCCCTCACACACACCCCATGTGTATTTTCAAGGAAGTCATCCAGAAGTTTTAGATTCTATTCCAAGCAGAGTATAAAATTAAGAGAAGATGGCAGTTCTTTGTTGTAACACACCCTTCTTGTTAAACTTGTTTGGCAGGCTGTTCTCTTTCCTTCATGAGAGGGAACATAGAAGAGGAGGCCTTAACTGAAACTAGGATCTCACTTTTTATTCTTTGCCTTCATTCAGTCATTCAATATATTTTTTGTTTTTGAGGTATAGTTGGTTTACAGTGGTATGTTAATTTCCTCTGGACAGCAAAGAGATGCAGTTATACATACACACACACACACACACACACACATATATATATATATATACACACACACACATTTAAAAATTTTCTTTTCTGTTATGATTTATCATAGGATATTGCATATAGTTCCTTGTGCTGTACAGTAGGACCTTGTTGTTTATCCATAATACATATTATGGATATCCTCAACACATATTTAATATGCAGTTATTGTAGGTACATCATCTTTTGCACTCAGTTTGATTCTTTGAGCATACCAAAAGAAGTAATTTCTTGTTTTAAAGTGATGCCAAGGATTTGTATGCAGTAATTCGTACTTGCTTGCGTTAGAAGTGTTCTGTACTAAAACCACGTTTTTAAGACTCTTGGTAGACAGTGGGCTCTCAGGAATAGAACATCTTGTATTGCTGAGACAGCTGATATTTTTTCCCTTCTTCATAGATATCAGCAACTTGGAATCTTGCCTGCAAACAGAGCTTCATTTATGCACCGAACAATCTCAGAAAGAAGAGAAGAACCCCGTGCCACCAATCAGTTCTGTCCTCTTGGCGTTTTCTCTTCTTGGAGAGCTACATACCAAGCTTAATTCATTTGGTAAGACATCCTACTTTGTTTCATTTACATGACATTTTCAGAAAGTCCAATGTTAAAGGAATGACAGGAAAAACTAACAAATATTCTCTGAATGATATTGATGATGGATCATAAGGTTTGGCTTCATGATTCATTAAGTAGAATTGTTATAAATATTACCCTTTTCATTAAGGGCTTAGATTCTTTCTTTTTTTCTTTTCTCTCTCTTTTTTTCTCCAACTAGCTGCTGGTGTTTTTTATTTTTTAATAATTTAAATAAAAATCTGTAAACAATCTGGGAAACCAGTGGAAAAACTTGCAGTGCATATGGGTGTTGTGTAATGTCCTGGTATATGTTTTTTGGTTGTTAGGCTCAAAGATCTTTTTTTTTTTTTCTCAAGTGTCTTCAAGTGATTTTTTTTTTATGAGTGTTCATATAACTTTCAGGTCAGATGCTGCTCAAGTATATCCTTAAGCCTCTGGCATCTTGCCCATCCCTTCTTGCTGTGATAGAAAGCCAACCTAACATCACCATCATTCGTTTTGAATCTGTGATGACTGACTTGGAACATCCATCACCATCTGAAGTTTTTGCCAAGATCAGACTGGTACTGGAAGTGGTCCAGAAACAACTTCTAGGTGTGTATTCCCAAGGCCATGCTTTCATATTTTGGAAAAGTTGATGTGGTATTTGAAAGAAAAGTGGACAGAAATGCTGCCATTCTGAGTGAATGGAGGATGGAGGTGAGTAAATTCTGTCTTGGGAAAAAAGTAGTTACCTTTCTATTTCTTGTTCTGTTTTGCTTTCCTTCTCTGCCTAGTGTTGATAGGTAAGGTCATCAGTGGTACCCCATATTCTTTATTTGTAATATATAGTTGGATTTTGGGATGCATTTCTCTCATGGGACATCTAGGTACATCATATTTTGGGACTTTTGGTTAGTTATAGGAAAAGCAGAAATGAACTAAGTGCTGTTTTACATGTTTCAGTGGGAAAATCCCCATCAACCTAGTTTATATAAACAAACTGAGTTTAACATGAATTCATTCCAACTCAGCCTACTGGTTAGATCTTTATATATTCACCCTTGAAACAACCAGTTTCTGTGTTGCTTGAATCATTTTTTGGTTGTCACACTATTAAAAGTAAAATTTCTATTGTTTTTTTATTATAATACTGTCATTTTAGTCTATTTGACTTACCTTCCTTTTGCTTTTCTCAGTTGTCATATTGAATAGTCAAATTAAGCACTCTTGCTATGGAAAAAATAAAAAAAGAAATGCTGCTGTTGTTTGTAAGCCTTCCTGGCAGTCATATAATTTAGTTATATATAAATGCTTTATTATTTTTTATTAAAGTTAAGTTAATTTACAGTTTTGTGCCAATCTCTGCTGTACAGCAAAGTGACTCAGTTATATACATATAGACATTTATCTATATATAAATAATTTATATGTAAAGCAAGGAATTCTTTCTAGTTTTGATAGCAGAGAATAAAAAATTTTAAGACTTGCATGAACTGCAAAAATCGAAGGTAGTTTTCTTCTTTTTCCTTTACTTAAGGAGATAGTGTACTCTTGTTTTTATTAGATATAACAAAAGATTGTAAACAAAGAGTCCAAGGATTGGAAGGAACTAGAAAGGTAATCAATCCAGATCTCTCTGATGCTTGACTCTCCTCTGTAACACTCCCATCAACTCGTCACAGCAAGCCTGAGCGCCTTTTGAGAGTCTATCCTACCTCTGCGCAGCTCTGAGTACTGTCAAGTTTTTTTTTTTTTTTTTAATTGTGTCTCTTCTGTATTAAATACTCTTGCCAAAATGCTCTTTTTGGAAATGAAATCTTTAAGGTAGTTGTTTAAAAAATATATTCAAAATATATTGTGCTGTAATATCTGCTTTACTGATGCTGTTTCTACTATGTGGAGCTGTATAGAAGTCTAATTCTTTGAAACTGGTCTTTGAAATTCTTTCCAGTCTCTGTTATTATGTCCCCTATGTCTTAACCACCATCTTTACTTTTTTTTAAATGAAATAATGTTAGATCTTCTTATCTTCAGTGATCTTCTATGGATATATTCCATTTCTTCCATAGTCCTTTTTATTACAGTATGGTGTTCAAAACAGAACAAAGTATTCTAGAGATAGTCTAAACCAATTCAGATTCGTCCGGGAGGATTAGTCACTCCTTCAGTCTCAGTTTCAGGTTTCTGTTAGTATAGCCAAAGGCTGTTATTACACAGTTAACTTATTGAGCTTGATGTAAAGGAAATCCCACATCATACTCAGTGCAAATGGCTGCTTTCCTGTCTTACACTTGACTTTTTACAGTTAACATTAATCTTTGTTAGATTTTACTTGATAAAATTTTGCAGTGAGTTAGCTATCCTTTCTACTTCATGTTGAATGCAAATTTGATAATCATGTTTTCCTGTAGCTTAAGTCAGTGATGGTACTGTTAACCTAGGATAGGGCTAGATTGGAGGGGGCTCTAGGAGCACAGTGGAATGTCTTTTCAGGTTGACATTGGTCCTTTAAGTGCTCAATCCACTGTGTTTGTAAGTTTTCTTTGTACCTAGGATATTCAGAGCAGAAGACAACCAACTCACTGTTGCTAGGTTCTCTTCTCATCTCTAGTATCTTTCAGTCAATATTCCCTTCCTTCATACTTATTTTCTCTTCTTTGCATCAGCAATAACACCTAAAACAATGTTAACAAATATTAATGCCAGTGTGCATTCCTGACTTAAAACTGATTTTAATGGAAATAAATGGGGTTTTTTTTTTTAATGGTTTATTCTTCCCGTAATTATAACCTGAGGATCATACTTTGTAGCCTTAGTTCTTTTTGGAGTCCTCTACTTTCTTTGCATCTTAGTTATTCTGAAACTTCATAAAGGTTTTTACCTTCTCTCTTATGTTTGTCTTTGGTTATATGCTCCTTTCATCTTTTAAAAATGTGTTTTTTACTTCCAAGTTTTTTTTTATTACTAAGCATCATTGTATTGTCTGACTCAGCGACCCCATGGACTGTAGCCTACCAGGCTCCTCCGTCCATGGGATTTTCCAGGCAAGAGTACTGGAGTAGGGTGTCATTGCCTTCTCTGACTAAGTTGTCTGGGTACAGTATAAATCTATAAAAATCAGATTTCTTCTCTCTAGCAACAATCAGTTATAAAATATAAAGATACCTTATTTACAATGGCAACATAATCTATTAAACTCTTAAAGATAAATTTAATAGGAAGAATATATGTAAAGGAAAGCATAAAACTTATTGAGGGCATAAAGGGAAGGGAGGCTATCATGGATTAGAAGACAATCTCGAAAAATTGTCAACTCATTCCAAAATAACATATAAACTTAATACATTTCCAATCAGTTGCTTGTTATATATTTTTTGAATTGGACAAATGAATTACTCTAGAGCTTACATCAAAAAATATGAGACTTGCCAGTAAAGATTTGAAAAACACTAGTTGGAGAATTTTATAATTAAAACTATGTTTTTGACATAAGTTCAGTGGAATGAAAGAGTCCAGAAGTAGACCCAGGAATAAAAGAGAATTTACCATTTGATCAGTCACATTTTAGTTTAGTGGGACAGACAGTTTATTAAATAATAGTGCTAGCAAAACTGGCTATGTGGAATGAGACAAAGTTAGATTCCTGCTTCGTACTTCAGAGATACATTCCAGATGGATTGAAGCTTTATATGCAAAAAGTAGAACAATGAAAGTGTTGGAAGAAAATTTGCAAGAGTACTTAAATATTATCAGGAAGCTCCAAATACATAAAGGAAGTGATTGACAAATTTGACTGCGTATAAATGTCAAATTCGGTATGGTAAACAGTACCATAAACAAAGATTATATTATACTGGGAGAAAATATCTGCAGTGCATTTGACAGACAAGGAGTTGATTTTTAGATTTTTTCCCAAAGAAAGAGAGAACATAGTAACAGAAAAAGGGTAACAAATATGAATAGGCAATTTATGGAAGAAAAGGTTCAAATTATTAATAAACATAAAAATGTGTGTGGCTCAATCTCCCTAATAGTGGAATGGAAATCACCCCATCAGAGTAGAAATTTCCACCCTTAAGGTTGACAAAATGCAGAGATCTGTGTAAGACACTTTTGGTAAGAAAATGGAAAGGTAGGCTTCTTCATTGCTTTTGTGAGTGTTTTTTAGCAAGTAATCTGAAGCACTATAGTTATGCTAAGATATTCATCCCTTTGACCCAGGTAGCCCACTTTTTAATTCCTTACAGATATGATATCAACAGTATATATGTTTGCATGTAGAAATACTATATATACTTGGAATGGGTATCATCTGAAGAATGGTTGTATAACTTACAGTTGAGTCATAGTATGGAGTTCAGTTCAGTTCAGTTGCTCAGTCGTGTCCGACTCTTGGCGACCCCATGAATCGCAGCACGCCACGCCTCCCTGTCCATCACCAACTCCCGGAGTTCACTCAGACTCACGTCCATCGAGTCAGTGATGCCATCCAGCCATCTCATCCTCGGTCGTCCCCTTCTCCTCCTGCCCCCAATCTCTCCCAGCATCAGAGTCTCTTCCAATGAGTCAGCTCTTTGCATGAGGTGGCCAAAGCACTGGAGCTTCAGCTTTAGCATCATTCCTTGCAAAGAAATCCCAGGGCTGATCTCCTTCAGAATGGACTGGTTGGATCTCCTTGCAGTCCAAGGGACTCTCAAGAGTCTTCTCCAACACCACAGTTCAAAAGCATCGATTCTTCGGTGCTCAGCCTTCTTCACAGTCCAACTCTCACATCCATACATGACCACTGGAAAAGCCATAGCCTTGACTAGACGGACCTTAGTCGGCAAAGTAATGTCTCTGCTTTTGAATATGCTATCTAGGTTGGTCATAACTTTTCTTCCCAGGAGTAAGCGTCTTTTAATTTCATGGCTGCAGTACTATGCAGCTATTAAAAAGAAGTGAAATAGAGCTAGATATCTCAGAGATGGTCATGATCTATTTTTAAGGGATAAAAAGTTAAGTGTAAAATCTATGGCATGAACCTATTTTATAAAAATGGAAGTGTAGCCCCTTATTTGATTATTATATTAGTTTACTAGGGCTTCCATAACAAAATACCACAGGCTGTGTAATTTAAAAAACAGAAATTTATTTTCTCACAGTTTAGGAGGCCGGAAGTCCAAGATCAAAGTGTTGGTAGATTTGGTTTCTCCTGAGCCCTCTCTCCTTGCTTAGCAGACAGTCTTCTCACTGTCCTCACATGGCCTTTCCTCTCTGTATGCTCATCGCTGATGTCTTTCCTTTTCTTAGAGGAACACTAGTCATAGTGGATTAAGGGTAGGGCTCCACCCTTATGACCTATTTAAAGGTGAGTCCTGTCTCCAAATGCAGTTACATTGGGGACTAGGGCTTCAACATATGAATTGTGGGGGACACAGTTTGATCTATATCAAGTGTGTGTTATAAATGTAAGGGAAGAATACAAACCAAACTCTTTAACATTGGTTACTTGGGCACAGAGGGACAAAGAAACTTGTGGATATGGAGAGGGAAAATTACCCTTTTTCTTTAGAAACGTTAGAGGTGTTGATTTTCTAGAAAGTATACGTTACTAAAATTTACTGAGAAGTAGAGACCCTGAACACACAAATAGTTATAGGAAAAATTTGAAAGGTTGTTAAAGATTTCCTATTTAAAAGTCACCATTAGGCCCATAAAGTTTATGGCTAAATTCTAGGTACCCTTCAAATTACACATAATCCTTTTTGATAATCAAGCTGTTTTGATCAATATAAAAGGATAAGTATCCTGACTAATTTTTTAAAAACAAGCATAAATTTGATATCAAAATGTACACACAGAGAAAACACAGAATGATTTTATCAAGTCATTTTATCACTAGCTAAATTTATGAGCTCAGTTCAGTTCAGTTGAGTTGTTCAGTTGTGTCTGACTCTGCAGTCCCATGGACTGCAGCATGCCAGGCTCCCCTGTCCATCAGTAACTCCCGGAGCATAGTCAAACTCATGTCCATCGCGTCAGTGATGCCATCCAACCATCTCATCCTCTGTCATCCCCCTCTCCTTCCTTCAGTCTTTCCCGGCATCAGGGTCTTTTCCATGAGCTCAGATCCCATTAAAATCGCATTTTTGGTTGGACATTTAATTGTGATTTCAGGCGACTAATTTTGTCAATTCTTTTTTGAGAGGAAGCTTGACAAATTCCTAATATATTTGCTGAAAATGTCTCCTAATATTGTCTGCTTTATCATCTTAAAATTTTTTGCATAGCAAAATTTTGCCTTGCTCTGTTTTAGCAAGTTGCACTGCCATTCGTTGTAGAATTCGTGGTATATTTTCTTCCAGTCTCTTTTTTCCTTTACTGTTTCTACCAGTTCCTCCAACTTTTGCATCTTGACTTGATTCTGCATCAATAGTATATTTTAGTTTTAAATTTGAAGGTTTGTTTATAGTTATTTTCTTAAACAAGAAAAATATATCATAATGGGAATAATAAGCACTTCAATTTAACTCCTTTTTTCAGTTTATATAGTTATCACTGTGACCTGTGCTGTATGCACAGAATATTCAAGTACACACGTTACAGTGTTACATTGATGCATAGGAAAACAAAGTCATTGGAATGGAATGAATCTGTTTACTCTGACTACATCGAAAATGTGTTTATATGAAATACTAGAAGTAATATACGTGCCTGAAATGAGCACTACAGTACACATACATGATGCTATGGTTAAAGTGAGATGTGCTCTTATGAAAGCAACAAAACTGTGTTTAACAGAAAAGTATTTTATGCTACTACTACTGCTAAGTCACTTCAGTCGTGTCCGACTCTGTGTGACCCCATAGACGTCAGCCCACCAGGCTCCCCCGTCCCTGGGATTCTCCAGGCAAGAACACTGGAGTGGGTTGCCATTTCCTTCTCCAGGGGATCTTCCCGACCCAGGGATCGAACCCGGGTCTCCCGCATTGGAGGCAGACGCTTTAACCTCTGAGCCACCAGGGAAGCCCCATTTTATGCTACTTCCTTTTTTTTTTAAATTTTTTATTCAAAAAATGTATAGAAATTCCATATACCCTTCACCCAGTTTTCCCCAGTGTTAGCATCTTGTGTAACACTGGAGTGGGTTGCCATTTCCTTCTGCAGGGGATCTTCCCGACCCAGGGATCGAACCCGGGTCTCCCGCATTGGAGGCAGACGCTTTAACCTCTGAGCCACCAGGGAAGCCCCATTTTATGCTACTTCCTTTTTTTTTTAAATTTTTTATTCAAAAAATGTATAGAAATTCCATATACCCTTCACCCAGTTTTCCCCAATGTTAGCATCTTGTATAACCATAGTATAGGGTCAAAACTAGGAAATGGACTGTGGTATGATTCACAGAGCTTATTCAGATTTCTCCAGTTTTCCTTGCACTCATTTGTGTGTTTGAATAGTTCTGTGCAGTTTTATGACCTGTGTAGATTCAGGTACCTACCACTACAATCAAGATACAAAACTAGCCTATCACCACAAGGCTCCCTTATGCTACCCATTATAACCACACACCTTTGCTTCCAGTTTTTGAAATTACTTAAAATTTTAAAAAATTGAGTTCATCAGTCACACTAGCGCCATGTCATGTGCTCAGTAGCAAAATGTGGCTGATTGCCATCATATCAAACAGTGCAGGCCTAGACTTCTGATATTATAAGATGGCTCAAGGCTTTGAGGTAGTATGGTCACTTTCTTTTAAGGTTCTCTTATACTATTTAGTTAATTAATAGTGAAAGTCGCACAGTCATGTCCAGTTCTTTGCGACCCCATGGCCTATATGGTCCCTGGAATTTTCCAGGCCTGAATACTGGACTGGGTAGCCTTTCCCTTCTCCAGGGGGGTCTTCCCAACCCAGGGATTGAACCCAGGTCTTCCACATTGCAGGTGAATTCTTTACCAGCTGAGCCACAAGGGAAGCAGTTAGTTAATTAACTTCCTCAAAATGTGTTAGAAAAAGCCACTATAAAATATGCCGTGGAAGATATATTGAAGTATTCTGTTTGACAGACTAGATATTACATGATAATGTAAGATATTTATTGATATTTTGCTTAGAATAAACACTCTGATCCTTTGCAGAGATGAAAAAGTATGTTTATTTATTATTGGAGAAATGGGATTTTATTCTAAACTAGTTTCAACTTGGTGCAGAACTGCTGAGTGCTTGTCATATAATCAGATCCGTGGATTAGCAGTGGATGATTATAATGTAGATAGCTTACTACCTAATTGTTACAGAGAACAGGCAGGCAGTCTTATATTGAAGATGACTCATCTGAGCAGTGAAAATACAGTAATAATTGTGTGTCATGATTTTCCCACATAGTTAGTTGAAGTAGGGTAGAATTACTTGTGCTGTTTTCTTCCCTGTCATCTTAAAATTGAAGAGTTCTAGATAAGTAGGGAATTTGAGAATATATCTGGTGTGTGAACAGCTTCTTGTTTAAAACTTTTTCTTTTGATTTCAGATTTACCTCTTGATGCTGACCTAGAAAATTTAAAGACATCTAAGATCACACTGGCTGAGATGCTTGGTGACATGATCTGGGAGGACCTATCTGAGTGCCTTATTAAAGATTGTTTGGTTTATTCTATCCCGTCAAATAGCAGCAAGTTACAGCAGTATGAAGAGGTAAGAGCAGAGGTGTCACCGAAGGTTTGGGGAGACCACAGGATCTTGTCAGTGCCCTTTGTTTATCTTAGAGATCATTTGTTCTTTAAGAAAATTATTCATAAGGTGTGGATGCACATTCCCTATAACTTCATTTCTCTTCTGGCTTGTTGCCTTTTGATTGGGAAGTATGCTTTCTTATTCAATGCTAATATGTTTTGATTAGGTACTTTTGAAAAACAATTGTTTTTATATTTGTATCAGCTCTAGTAGGTACTAGGCAATACTTTACTTTTTGTCCCCCCTTATGTTTGGGATATGTTCTAAGACCCTCAGTGAGGACGTGAACCTGTGGTTAGTATTGAACTGTAGATGTATGTGCAGTGTTTTTTCTATACTAATGGGCAGGTAGTATATATAACACGGATATGCTGTACAAAAGGATGATTCGTATCCTGTGGGTAAAACACAGCAGGACAGGGCAATATTTCATCACGCTACTCAGAACAGTGCACAATTTAAAACTTAGGAATTGTTTGTTTCTGTAATTTTTCATTTAGTATTTTCAGACCGTAGCTGACTATGGGTAACTGAAACTGAGGATAAGGGAGGGGGATTACTGTATATTTACTAAAAAATTTGTTGCACTTTGACTAAGCAGTCAGAAACTCCTAATGAAGGTGCTCTTCCTGATGAGTTTAAATGTGTTAATATTTTCTACCTAGTAATGGATGGTCTGTTCTAAAACTTAACCATCTGCTCGTTATTCTTTTCTGTACATTGGATTTGAAATTTTAATATTGAAAAGGAATATATGTATATAATTCTTTACTTTCTTTTTCTTGCATTTCTTTCTTAGATCATACAATCCACTGAAGAATTTGAAAATGCCTTAAAGGAGATGAGGTTTTTAAAAGGAGATACTACTGATTTGCTGAAATATGCCCGTAATATCAATTGTCATTTTGCTAACAAGAAGTGTCAGGATGTGATTGTGGCGGCTAGAAACCTAATGACCTCTGAAATTCACAACACTGTGAAGGTATGGGGGGGATGGTTATAGTTTATCACATTGAGTTAGGAACCAGCTTATTTTTGAGATGATTGTGGTAGAGTGGAAGAGCACGTGACATTTGCTGTCATTGAGGTGAGTTATTAATTTTCTTAAACATTAGCTTTCTCATTTTGAAAGGGGTCCTAAGATCTACCTCTTTCATAGAGTGGTGTGGGATCCAGATAAGATAACACACATAAACTGCTAGCTGCTAAGTCACTTGAGTCGTGTTCGACTCTGTGTGACCCCATAGACGGCAGCCCAACCAGGCTCCCCTGTCCCCGAGATTCTCCAGGCAAGAACACTGGAGTGGGTTGCCATTTCCTTCTCCAATGCATGAAAGTGAAAAGTGAAAGTGAAGTCGCTCAGTCATGTCCGACCCTTAGCGACCCCATGGACTGCAGCCCACCAGGCTCCTCCGTCCATGGGATTTCCCAGGCAAGAGTACTGGAGTGGGGTGCCATTGCCTTATAAATTGAATAAGTGTACATGAATTTAATGGATTACTGTTGTTGAAATCATAGAGTATATCAACCTATAGTTTTCTTGACTTTATCACTTCAATTTTTAGTATGCAATTTTGTAACAGGTACTGTTATATCCAGAGATTATATCCTGTTGTGAAAATGTTGACTTCATTGCTTAGGCTAATAGCGGTGAAGTTAATAAAAGGAAACAAAAAGATACGATCTTTGTATTGTATAAACAATAAAATCCTTGGACAAATTATAATTTGCATTGAGAGTAATTTACTCCTTTGACCTTAGATAATTCTGTGTATTTTTTCTGTTTTTTTTAAAATATCTTGCATATATAAAATAATATTTAGCAAATATAAGTGTTATTTAGATTAAAAGAAGACATAGACTAAACTAATCCCTTAGAAAATTCCTCAGCCGCTTTTCTGTGACCACTGAGAGGACCATGCTCTTCTCCCCTCTGTGCTGTCTGCACGCCCCTTTCTCCTGGGGTTACCCTGTTGTAGTGTCTGCTTCAGTAAAATATTTAATTAGCCATTTGAGCTCCACAGATATTAACACATTTTGGTGTAATCTGGGGATGTGAGGGGAACTGAAATGCAGGGTTTCTACATGAAATTCAGTTATGTCACTCATGCACAAAGCCCGGTGGCTTCCTGTCTCATTCAGAGGAAGACCCAGTCGGCTTACCGTGGCCTGCAAGGCCTTGGGTGATGTGTCCACTGTTGCCGCTCTGACCGCATCTCCTACGGCATTCCTCTTCAGTCATTCTTTTCATTTGCCAGGACAGCTTGGCAACAGAACTCTGAAACCTCTTTCCCCGTCTGCTTGGAATACTGCTATAGACTTGCTCCCTTTCCTGATCACTATTTTACTTAAAAAAAAAATTCATTATTTTTAAAAATAATTCCTTGGCTGTGCTGCTCAGCATGTGGGATCTTAGTTCCCTAGCCAGGGATCAAACACACACCCCACCCTTGCACTGGAAACGCAGAGTCTTAACCACTGGACCACCACTGTACCTGACCACTGTTAAAATTGTAACCTCCCTCTATTTCTTCTTTTTTTTAATTATTCATATATTTATTTTTATTTTTGGCTGTGCTAGGTCTTCTTTGCTGTGTGGGCTTTTCTCTGGTTGCAGTGAGTGGGGACTGCTCTCTAGATAGAGTGTGTGGGCTTCTCATTGCAGTGGCTTCTGTTGTTTCAGAACTCAGGCTCTAGGCCTGCAGGCTTCCGTAGTTGTGGCTCCCAGGCTCTAGAGTCCAGACTCAATACTTGTGGTGCATAGTCTTAGTTGCTCTGCAGCATGTGGGATCTTTGTGGATCAGGGATCAAACCCATGTCTCCTGCATTGGCAGGCGGATTCTTTACCACTGAGAGTCACTCAGTTGTATCTGACTCTTTGTGACCCCATAAACTATAGCTCCTGGGCTCCTCTGTCCATGGAATTCTTCAGACAAGAATATTGGATTGGGTAACCATTCCCTTCTCCAAGTGATCTTTCTGACTGAGGGGTTGAACCAGGGTCTCCCGCGTTGTGGGCAGATTCTTTACCATCTGAGCTATCAGGGAAGCCTTCCCCTATTTCTTAAACTCTTATCTTGCTTTGATTTTCTTCCCTGATAGCTCAGTTGGTAAAGACTCTGCCTGCAATGCAGGAGACTCAGGTTCGATTCTTGGATTGGGAAGATTCTCTAGAGAAGGGATAGGCTACCCACTCCAGTATTCTTGGGCTTCTCCTGTGGCGTAGCTGGTAACGAATCCACCTGTAATGCGGGAGACTTGGGTTTGATCCCTAGGTGGGGAAGATCCCCTGGAGAAGGGAAAGGCTACCCACTCTAGTATTCTGGCCTGGAGAATTCCATGAACTGTATAGTCTGAGGGGTCCCAAAGAGTCGGTCGGACACGACTGAGTGACTTTCATTTCATGTTACTTATTGTCAATAAATATTTTGTTTGAATTGTTTTTCCCTGCTAGAAAATACGTTCTATGTGGGGAGGGTTGGTTTCTTTTTTTCCAGTTTGTTTTGTTCTTTACTGTTTTGTTTACCTCTAGCATTTGTTTACCTTTGTTGTACCTCTAGCATCAAGAATATACCTGGTGCCTACTACTGTGTACTTACTGCTCAGTAAATATTTAGTAAATGAATTAATATATATCCCGATAGCTCTGTCATAACTCCTTGTTATAAATAAGATTGTTACTAGATTGCTTTGTGACTCTGGGCTAGATCTTTTAGCCTTGTTGGATCTGTTTCCTTTTATGTAACGTGACAGAATTGAACTAGATAATCTCTGAACTCCCTATTCAACTAGTTTTGACATTCTGTAAGACTGTGTTTTCCTCCCAAACATCCTAATCCTAATGATGGCACTTCCTCTAGATCAGAGTTTCTCAGCAGTGCTACCATTGACATTTGGGACCAGATTAATTCTTTGCTCTGGGGCCTGTCCTGAAGGATGTTCAATAGCATCTCTAGCCTCTACCCACTCGATGCCAGTGGCACCTCCCCTGGTTGTGATATTTGTATTCTCATTGAAACATTATAACAGCCCTATAAAATAGATGTTATACAAATTTTATATATAGATGGCAAGTCTGATGACTTTAATGTTTTTTTAAGATTTGAAAAACACTTAAACTTTTTCAGAAATTTTCCATAGAGGTCAAGTATGTGCTGAGCAGAGCAGCTCTTTTTGAGGTAGGAATCTGCTGCTTTCACCTGCTTAATCTCCCCTACCCCAACTTTTTTTGGCTCCTGAAGCATCTTTGAGAAACAAGATTTGAAAACCATTATTTTAGTGCAATTTCTTCATATTGCAATGAAAAAATTGAGGTCAAGAGAGGTTAAATGACTTTGTTTAAATTTAGGGTAGAAAATATCACTGATGTTTCCAGACTAGAGGCCTAGTATTCTTCCCTTTGTGCGTGTGCTCACTCGCTTTAGTCGTGTCCGACTCTTTGCGACCCTGTGCAGCCTTCTTTGTCCGTGGGATTCTCCAGGCAAGAATACTGGAATGGGTTCCCATGGCCTCCTCCAGGGGGGGTCTTCGCAGCCCAGGAATCAAACCAGTGTCTCCTGCATTGCAGGCCATATTCTTTACTGCTGAGCCACCAGGGAAGCCCCGTTCTCTTTAGTTTTCACCAAATCTGGGAATTCTCGTTCAGTGTAAATGGAGGGAACGATTTTGGATTTTGTTTGGAATTTTGTTTTTAAGAGCACCATAAGCTAGCTTGAATGTGTTATTTCTTTGGCTAAGCCGAGACATGTTTCTGATGGGAAATAATTTAATGACAGTGGAACACAAAGTCATACTGGTGTGCATTAATCCAATAGTCTAATCTGAGAAAGGATTTTTTGAAGGTCCTTTCATTTACGTAAAATCCTGCGTCAGTTTCACAGCTTTGTTGTTTCCACCAAGATAAGAATGCACAGAATGAAAAGAATTGCCCAGTAAAGGGTATTCCTTATTCCTTATGACATCCTTTCACCCAAGATTGAGCAGTCATTAAAGTACTGCCAAATTCACTCATATCTTGTAATTATTCTGTAGATCCACAGCTTAATTGTGATGGAAGCGATAAGTATCTTATTCCTCACCATCTGCATGCATCTGGATTATTCTGAGGACAATGCATTTTCTGTGTTTGACTCTTAGATTACTCCTGCTTCTAAGATAAGTGTACCAGACTTACTTTGTCCTAATGAGGACGACAAGCTACAAGTACAGAAAGTGTCCACAGCTCAGTACAATGAAGTGGCGAATTTAGAGCCTGAGAATACATTGGACCAACATTCCTTTTCTTTGCCCACATGTCGCATCAGTGAGTCTGTGAAGAAATTAATGGAACTTGCTTATCAGACTTTACTGGAGGCAACAACCAGCAGTGATCAATGGTATGAGTTCTGAGTTATCTGAATGTGTATCTAAACTAGACATTGATTAAGAAAATTAACTGGAATTCTTGGGTTTTCTTATCTTATTAGTTAATATTTTTTCCCTAAAGAATCAGTATGGCACACAGATATGTATTGGTAATTAACTTTTACTTAGAACAACATATAGTCTTACAGCAAAGTATGAGAAATAAAACCATATATGTGGATGGACAAATGGATTTGACATTAAAATTTGTTAATGACTTTTTAACAAAAAGCTCTTTAATTTTTTACTTTCAACTTTTTATTTGACTTGAGTGGTATTACATGAGAAAGCTCTTCTGAAGAGCATAGAATGCTCCCTGGGAAATAATTCATACTCAGGTGTTAATTAGTATTGGTGGTGGTGGTCATAGTGCTAGTTGTACCATCTGCTTCAGCATGCTCTGGCTCTTTAGCCTAACATTCATTTTACCTTTTGAAATCTAGTTCCTAATTAATTTATATTTTAAATACTAATTGTAAGCAGTAATAGTTTATTGGGCAGCCAAAGGTAGAAGGAAAAGAATGAAATGCACCAAAGTTCTGATTTCTCCCTTGCCAGGAGATTTCTTCTAATCAACATTATATCCAAGATACCTAAACTCGATCCCACATACTTTCATATTGGAATCTCTTTTTGTTTAGTAGGCTTCTTCCCCTACTCCTGAACCAGACTGAGGAGACGACAGTAGGCTGTAGCCCAAGTTGATCGTAGAGTGGGTATTCCAAAGCCTCTTTAGTTTGAATCTGTATATCATAGTTTTTTATTTCACATTCTCATAGGAAAACAGTTAGAGCTTGACTTAATCAAATTGCATCTTCCAAGGGGCTTCTAAAGTTTTAATCCTCATGTATAAACAAACCCATTTATTCTGTTCCAGAAAGAGCATGCATACTAAAATACTTCCATGACTTCATTGAATCATTATATTCACAAGTCTGTCTGGTTTTAAATATAAGGAGGAAGAAAAACATAATGCATGTGAAGGGAATTAGTTACTCTCTTGGCATAATAAGAGCTTCCCTTTGGCTCAGCTGGTAAAGAATCCACCTGCAATGTGGGAGACCTGGGTTTGATCCCTGGTTGGGAAGATCCCCTGGAGAAGGGAAAGGCTACCCACTCCAGTATTCTGGCCTGGAGAATTCCATGGACTGTATAGTCCATGGGGTCACAAGAATTGGGCACTGAGTGACTTTCCCTTTCACTTGGCAGAATAAATATGGGAGTGAATAGGGCTTCCTAGGTGGCCCAGTGGTAAAGAATCCACTTACCAATGCATAAGACACAGGAGACGCAGGTTTGATCCCTGGGTCTGGAAGATCCCCTGGAGTAGGAAATGGCAACCCACTCCAGTATTTTTGCCTGGAAAATTCGGTAGACAGAGGAGCCTGGCAGACTACAGTCCATGGTGTCACAAAGAGTTGGACATGACTGAGTGACTGAGTATGCATGCAGGCATTTTTACATGGCATTCACCTGAAATATACCCAAGCAGAAGTTAGGGATGCAAGGCAATTTTTCATAATACCAAACTATATATATATGTGTGTGTGTGTGTGTATATTTTTAAATTTACTTATTTGGCTGCACCAGGTCTTAGTTGCAGCCTATGGGTCTTTAATTGCAGCATGCGAACTCTTAGTTTTGGACTGTGGGGTCTGGTTCTCTGACCAGGGGTCTTACCCATGTCCCCTGCATTGGGAGTGCAGAGACTTAGCCACTGAACCACCAGGGAAGTCCCACCAAACAACAGTTTTGTATACTGAACGTCTATGGACATCCTTCTAACCAAAAAATTAGTTTTAATAGAACAAACAAAAACACAACTACAACAACCCACTTTCCTGTTATCAAACTTCAAACAGCAACAATGCAATGAAAGTAAAATGAAATAATTTAGTCAGGTATCATAGTCATCAGGTTTTAACAGTGTTTTGGTGTATAGTGAACCATGACTAATTTTTAATAATCATTGGTGGAATTCCTGTGACTTACTCAGGGTACATAGTTTTAGTTAGTCTTATGTAGAAATAAGCTCCATGAGCCTTTTATTTGCTCTGAGAGCTTTTTAATAATAATCTTCAGGTGTTCTAAGACCAGACTTAAAGGGCAAGAAATCTTGAGGTTAGATTCTCTCCTAGAAATGTTGATTCATGTCCTTGTATTGGAGTGAGAAGGAGAAAAGGTGGAGGCTGAAGGCAGACTGGCCCTGACAGCACCAGTGAGTGCCTTTATTGATGCCTTGCCCTTTGCAGAATGCGCCAGTGAGCAGGTGACATTTGCTGAGGCTTAGCTCCATTCGTTACTGAAGGGATACTCAGGGTCCTGGCAGAACACAAATTGATAAATGGAAAAGAGGGTTGAACGTCACTGTTCTTAACACTGTGAATGGGCCCAGGTTTTCAGACCTGCAGTTCAGTTGGTAACTCCTAGCTGAGAATTCATTCCATCCAGAGGAATGGTGTTCTCAGCAGTGACCAAGGCAGCTGTAGTCTTAGCTGTAGACTTAGCTTAGTCTCTCCAGCTGTAGTCTTAGTGGGGGACTCTCACTTAAGGTGCACTGACTTTGAATTTTTTTTCTCATTGCCTTTATATCTTAATGTGTTTCTCTTGAAACTATGTTTTCTTTTTAGTGCTGTTCAACTTTTCTACTCAGTCAGGAATATCTTCCATTTGTTCCATGATGTTGTACCAACATATCACAAGTAAGTGCCACTGTGTCTGACTTCTGTATAATATTGTAGGCTTAAAATGTTTGAGTCAGGTTAAAACAGTAACTTTATATTCCCACCTAAGATAATTGGCTGCTCAAATTCACAATACAGTGCAATAAACCATTTACAATACATGTTTAAAGAATATCAGTCATTTAATAATAAATTAATAAGGGTACTATGCTGCTGCTGCTGCTGCTGCTAAGTCACTTCAGTCGTGTCCAACTCTGTGCGACCCCATAGACAGCAGCCCACCAGGCTCCCCCGTCCCTGGGATTCTTCAGGCAAGAACACTGGAGTGGGTTGCCATTTCACCTGTAGTACAGTAGACGAGACAGATTTGAAAACTCAAGAGAACTTTTACCCTATTAGTGATGGTAGGTATTTTCAAAACTGTTTCACTTTACTTGGTTGCAAAACAAAAAGGTCATCCATCGCTTCATATTGCTATCTAGTAAGCATCCCACATTTTTTCCTTGGCATTCATAGCTTTGCAGACTTAATACCAGGTGGCACTAGTGGTAAAGAACCTGCCTGCCAATTCAGGAGACTTAAGAGATGCTGGTTTGATCCCTGGGTTGGGAAGATCCCCTGGAGGAGGACATCGCAACTCACTCCAGTATTCTTGCCTGGAGAATCCCATAGACAGAGGAGCCTGGTGGGCTATGGTCCATAGGGTTGCAGAGAGTTGGACATAACTGAAGTTACTCCATCTTCCTCCACCTTTTCTCCTTCTCACCCCACCACAAGAACTTGAATCAACATTTCTAGGAGAGACTGCACGTGACTTAGCACACACACACAGCTGGTCTTCTTAGTGATTTTAGGCTGTATTTACCTCACATCTTGGATTTTTAAAGTTTCTTTTGATATTAATCTGATAAGTTAGTATTTAAGCCTCCAGGAGTTCTATCATCCAAATAAAGTGTTTTGGATGACTTTATAAATATTTTAAGTAATATGTAAGCAAAGCTATTCCTTAAGTCAAGAACTCTGGTTTCAAAGAAAAGGTCAGTTTAATGTTTATAGATTTTTGAACAATTGAGATGTTTTTAAGTAGGCCCAGTTATTTTGTTCTAAAAGACCACTTATTTATTGTAAACTTACTATTTTTATTTGTATTCTCTTTGCTGTGGCTTAAAACTTTTATTTCACTTTCTACTTAGTTAGGTAAAGGAAAAGAGAAAACATCTTCAGGTCACTTGATAGCCATGTCCTTGGGGATTCAAAGACAGTTGGCTTAGGGCTTTTTGTGCTTAGAAACATTTTTCACACTGGAGTGGAGTTAGATTTGTTGTTTCCCCCCTTTGTATGATCTGAGAACTTTATGCTAGACCAGTGGTTTACAAACTTTAGTGTGTTTCAGAATCACTAGGAAACTTTGGTAAAATACAGATTACCAGATTTCATGCCCCAGATACCTGATCCAGCAGGGCTGGAGTAACGTTGTTTGGTCGTTAAGTTACGTGCAACTCTTTGAGACCCCGTGGACTGCAGCACACCAGGCTTCCTGGTCTTTCACTGTCTCCCAGAGTTTGTTCAAATTCATGTCCATCGAGTCAGTGGTGCTGTCCAACCATCTCATCTTCTGCCATACCCTTCTCCTCCTGCCCTCAATGTTTCCCAGCATCAGGGTCTTTTCCAGTGAATCGGCTCTGCACATCAGGTGGCCAAAGTATTGGAACTTAAGCTTCAGCAGCAGGGTTGGGATGAAGCCTAGACTTTTTAACAGATTTCCAGGTGATGCTGCTGTTTTCTTGCCAGGGAACCGCACTTTGAGAACCACTGTTCTAGATTAGTGTTCTCAGCTTTGGTGGTATTTTAGACTCTTTCATGGACCTTTGAGAATATATATATTTGCTTAGGCCCTAATTCTAGAGATTTTGATGTATAGATGTGATTTAAGACTCAGATATCTCTGTTTTCTAAAGCCCTGTGATGATTCTGACATGTAGCCCAAAGTGGGGACAACTGTCTTAGGTTGTTAGTTTCCAACTTTGTATATTCTAACCTGACATGGAATGGAAGTTTTAATTGAAAACCAGGAAGTTTTAATTGAATGACTGCAAGTGGATATGTAGCAGAGGTTTAAGACAAGCTGTCTTCCCAAGCTAGGCAGATAGACTAATATGTGCGGACGAATGAAAACTGATTTTTAATCTTTTATGAAAATTTAAAATCACCTGGGGGGATTTTAAAATATATAAATGCCCTGATTTCACTCAGAGATTGTGTTCTGTTTGGAGAGTGAAGTCTAAGCATCTATATATTTAAACTTTCTCAGATGACTGTAATCTGTAGCCATCTTTGAAAACTAGTGAATTGGAAAATAGTTAAGTGCTTCATTGTATAAATGAAATAGGAGTTTGGAGAAAGAGGAAGCAAATCTATGTTTCCACAGACTTAGCAGTGTTCAATTTTAAGGGAATTATGTATAGCTATTCTAGGCTTCTCGTACTAAGAGGCAACACAGGTAAATATCCATTCCGTTGCTCGCTCTTTCTTGTTAATCACTGGGCCAGTTTTATCGAATAAGGTCTCATGCATGCAGAACAAACTCACCCTGTGGGAGCGGGAGCGATGAGCTTACGTATTGTTACGTATAGCATTTATACAGTAGACAATGATTAATACCTAGAAAGTCATTAGAAGAGTCAACTTCAATAACACGTGATTTCTTTCTTTTCCTTTGCTTCCTCCTGACCTAGGGAGAACCTTCAAAAACTGCCACAGTTGGCTGCCATTCACCACAACAACTGTATGTATATTGCTCACCACTTGCTAACCCTTGGGCATCAGTTCAGATTGCGTCTTGCCCCCATTCTGTGCGATGGCACTACTACTTTTGTGGACCTTGTACCTGGCTTCCGGAGACTTGGTAATGATGCCTTAAATGTAGGAAAGCATTTTGATAATGCAGCTTATCAGGCTGGTATCTTTGTAATTTGCAAATGAGACCTGTTTGAAATTAGATGGTGGTCCCTGAGCTATATTGGAAGAGAAGGGGCATTTAATTTGCAGGTGTTCCCAGTTATTTAGCTTTATGAAGTAAATGCAATCTTTTGAAAGCATTACTTTTTCATGACATGATTCTGTGGTACATTAGAGTTCCAAATTGCATTGCTGGTGTGTGGTGAATTCACCAAATTAGAGTTATGTCAGTAGAGTGACATGTCCTAAGAGGTGCAGTGTGACAGTCCTGTTAGCATTGTTCGTAAGACTCACTAATGTCAGTGCTTATTCGTTTGCAAAACCTCACGCCAGCTCCCTTCTATTCTACCTCCCTTAGCTTTACTTCTGATTATTAAAAATCAAAAGAAATATGGGATATCGGTATGTTTACTGTAATGATAGCCTAGGAAAAGCAGAGAATCTGTATCATTTACTTAGCTTTTCAATTCCTGACTTTCCCCTGAGGTAGTGTAGATAAATTAGAAAAATAAGCAGTGGCTTCTACTGTATATGTAGTCTTTCTTACCTGATTCTGGCTGGACTGTTGAAAAAAGCTCACTATTCTGAGGATGGGCCTAGAGGGACTGGCTGATGTATTAGTGGTGTTTTTATTAATCGTAACCTTAGGGCTACCTTATGTTAACTAACAAGCAATTGTTTTCAAATAGGCAAAAACAGATCCTAGGTTCCGTTTTGTCTCTCCTCTTCCACCCTGTGTGTAATTGAACAACGCTCAGAATTCTTTATTCTCTTTTCTCGTCATAGGGACAGAGTGTTTTCTGGCCCAGATGCGGGCACAGAAAGTAGAACTCCTGGAAAGATTATCAAGTGCTAGAAACTTTTCAAACATGGACGATGAGGACAATTATTCTGCAGCAAGTAAAGCAGTGCGGCAGGTAGGGAGCTGCTGTTAGCTCTGCAGTTCGTGCTCTTTCTTTAGATGCTTCCTACTTTTAAGCAGCAAAGTGTATGTGGCAGGTAGCTCAGTTGATTCCCCACAACTCCCTGTGGAAATGTGGCCACCTTTTCTAGTCACGTTGATGGCCTTGCCTTTCCTTTCCCCTGCCCCACCAAGCCAATAGGAAGCTGTCTTCCCATCGAACCAGTAGTGCGCCTAGTTATCTAAGTCTGCCATTGCAGTTATTGGGTTGGCCAAAAAGTTCGTTTGGGTTTTCCTATAAGATGTTGCAAAAAACCCAAATGAGCTTTTTGACCAACCCAGTGTTTTAACCCGTAAACTTTGAGAAGTTTGAAACTTAATAAAAAATGTTTCTCTCTCTTAAGTGACTTACCTTTTTACTCCAGTTTTCCTCTCCACAGTGTAAGTATTTTTCATCAAGCACGGATATCACTAGAGTGAAATATTCGAGAAACGTGTTCTGAATGGCTTTACATCACTTATATAACACCTCTTCTTCCACACACACAGAAATGGTAAATGTAAATCTAGGAAAATGTGAGTTGTACAACCTCTGTTCGATGTAAAAACCTGTGTTTTTCTGACAGGTACTGCACCAGCTAAAGAGACTCGGAGTTGTGTGGCAGGATGTCCTGCCGGTGAACATATATTGCAAGGCTATGGGGACTTTACTCAACACAGCGGTCTCCGAGATCATTGGCAGGATCACTGCCTTGGAGGTAAGGGCCACTAGATGCCTCTCCAGACTTGAGCTGCAGTTGTTCTTCCAGATGATGTTGATGCCTCATTTTTAGTCAACACAGATGGTAGAAGAAATTGTTCGTGTTTCATGTCTAAGTCATTATACTGTTGTTTTCTCACTTTTGTCTTAATTCTGTTTTGCTGGAGTCTTGCTAATCTCCGTCCTTCCTATCTAAGAAAGTAGGATTATACGGCTGACGCCACCTGGCATCTGTGTAAATTATGAGTGAGGAGCCTGGAAATGGGGCAGTGCTCCTAAAATACAGAGTGTGAAGTTGTATACTTAGTAAGTAAGTGGATCGAATACTCTAATTTCGTAAGATCGAATGCAGCCTGGTGCAGGCACCGCTTTACCAGCACTCTGTTGACATTGGGACTATATGTGTGATCCTGCAGGAGAGTTGCCCGGACTCTACGAGCTGATGCCTCTAAAGTGTAGATTGGCTAAATCCCTGTAATAAGATTCCCTGCTTTGCAGCACGCTGCACCACTTTCTACTGGAGAAACGGATTCTTTCATGCAGGCAAATGAAATTACCGACAATCTGTTGAAAGCTATTGCGTGTCATTCTAGTTTGGGGAGTATTGTCAGAACTGATGAGATCAGTAAGATCTGCTAAATTGGTTGGAAAACATCTTACTGCCACTGACCCCCTGAATAGCTTGCACCAAAGATCTGCTTTTTTCTTACCACTAAACTGGTCCAATGTGTTCTGTCGTGTTCCCTTTGTGCAAAATCAGGACATCTCTACCGAAGACGGTGACAGATTGTATTCCTTGTGCAAAACAGTGGTGGATGAAGGACCTCAAGTGTTTGCACCTCTGTCTGAAGAAAACAAGAATAAGAAATACCAAGAAGAGGTTCCAGTCTACGTGTCAAAATGGATGCCGTTCAAAGAACTGATGATGATGCTACAAGCCAGTTTGCAAGAAATCGGGGATCGGTGGGTAAAACCCTTCTGTAGGATTTATTTATGTCTTCAGAACTATAAAAGAATATTCCTGCCATCGAAGGCAGCGCTTTTCTGTGTTTCTTAATGTTACTCAGGAAAGTTTCATATTGAGTAGCAGTAACTGGGACCTTTGCATGGCCTGTCGTAGTGTGGATCTCATGCCCACTGTTCATATTTGATAATGTAAGGACTTCTTGCTTCTATTATTTTTGTCTTGAGCATGTTGATTTGTCATGCTCTACAGATAGATGATCTTGCACTTATAAAAAGTACAATCTTCTGACACCTAGATGGAAATTCTTGCCCATTTTAACCAACAGTGGATGCATTTTAAGATCGATTTTGATATGTTAATAGAGAAGTGACTTTTACCTGTAAGAATAGTCAGCATCAAACCATTGTTTGATCGAGCAGCAGTTGTTCTACAGGGATTCACTACCACACACATAGAAAGGATTCATCTTTTCTTAAGTACAGTGGGTGTTGTTTTCTCTCAGCACCATCAGTTAACATTGCTATGCTCTGTAGTTGCGTGCTTTGTTGTATCCTGTTGAGTGTGTGAAGGTCATTGATACTGTGCAGAACAGGATCGATATTGGCTAGTTGCATATCCATGGATGCTTTAATTATTGTCTTGGTATACGATTAACAAGCACATATAACCTTGCATAGAGAACGCACTGAATAGGCGTTAAGGTCCATATCCATCTCTGTAGCTACTTGTCTAGCTGATTCAGGTTGGTTTGTTACAGATGCCCGAGTATATTAGACTAGCTATCCTCAATGTGTCTGAGTTGTTCCCAGCAAATACTATTCAGTCTTAAACAAGGTAAATGAGATTTTTGCCTGAAAAAAAAAAATCAATACTTCAGAAGACCTCTAACTGCACTTAGTACAAACTTGATTTGATTCGTCTGTTGTTTACAAGTCCTTGGTGGGTATGTCTTCAGATAAGACTCCAGAGGGCAGCAGATGAGAAATTTTGTTTCTGCTGTTAAAAGAGCCCTCTTGCAGCCCAAGAATGATCATTAATTCTTTGTTATGAGAACAGTTATAATACTGATATATCTCAGTTTCTTTTCTTCTGCCTAGGAAGGTGTTTTTCCTCCCAGAGATTTCAGTAGATATAAGGATAAAAACTAATTGAGAAAATATTTTTTTATCAAAGTAACTATCTCTAGTTGTGTAGTTTAAACATTTAAAAATTTAAAAATATACCTATGAAGGAGTACAGTATATATAACATATTCACAGGTCTAAAGAAAAAAAGAGTAAAATAAATGTTTGCATACCTATTACCCAACTTAAGAAAAATATTATCATTACCTTTGAAGACCCTTATGTCCTGTTCCCCAAATGGTCCCCCCACCCCCAGAGGTAACTGTCTTGAATTTTGTATTATCTCCTTGCTTTTCTTCATAGTTTTACCACATTCGTACATATCCCTAAATATAAATTTTAGACTTGCCTGTTTTTGAACTTCCTGTTAATGGAATCTTCTATAACTTGCTTCTTTTGATTAGAAAATTCATTTATGAAAGTATGTGTAGCTACAGTTCATATGCACTGCTGTATCATATTCTGATAATAGTCATAGTTTTTTTAAAAAGAGTTATAATTAACATATTATATTGCTTTCATGTTTAAAACATAGTGATTTGATATTTCTATGCATTATGAAATGATCACCACAGTAATAGCTGTTACCATCCATCACCAAAGTTGTTACAATATTGATTGTATTCCTTATGGGTATGTTATATCCCTGTGACTTATTTATCTTATAGTTGCATATTTCATAGTTTATTTCTTCTGTTGTTTCACATTTTCACCATTATTTGGTATTATCAGACTTGAAATTTTTTCCTAGGCTGAGTGAGTGAAGTCGCTCGGTCGTGTCCGACTCTTTGTGACCCCATGGACTGTAGCCTACCAAGCTCCTCTGTCCATGGGATTTTCCAAGCAATAGTACTGGAGTGGATTGCCATTTCCTTCTCCAGGGGATCTTCCCGACCCAGGGATCGAACGCAGGTCTCCTGCATTGTAGACAGATGCTTTTTTACCGTCTGAGCCACCTATGAAATGGTAGCTCATTGTCCTTTCAATTTATATTTCCCTAAATTCTAATGACATTGAGCATCTTTTTAGTGTTCTTTTTTTTTTTCCTGTTGTAACATGCCTGTTCATTTTTTTATATTGAAAAATCTGTGCTTTTTGTGGAAAAAAAGCATTGTAATGCATAATATTAGGTTACAGGTGTACAATATGGTGATTCAGTTTTTAAAGGTTATACTCCCTTTATGGTTATTATTGGCTATATTCCCTGTGTTGTGCAATATATCCTTGTAATTTACTTTATTAGTTTGTACCTCTTAGTCCCCTACCTCTAAATTCCCTCTTCCCACTGGTAACAATTAGTTTTTGTTCTGTCTGTCTGTGAGCTGTTCATATTTTTTTATCCTTTATTCTACTGATTTTTTTGTGATTTTATGCGTATTATTTTGTGCCTATTCTTTGTCAGTTAAAATGTGCTGCCTGTAGTTCACTTTTTAAAGTAGTTACAGATCCCATTTCTCTATATAACCCTGTGAGCATGTGGTCATAATTGTCAAGTTTAAACAGGCTTAGTGAGTGTAGAATAAGGGAGAAGAGTTTTTATCTTTCTAACTTGGTCTCTTCATCCTATGCTGATACCAAAATGCAGCCAAGAAACAGAAGATGTTAAAGATACTGAGTGGCAGGCTCATAAAGAAGGGGGAAAATGCCAGAATTTGTTCTATTTCCATTTTAACACATTATTAAATCAGTGTCATTTATATAACAAATCACCGGCCATAGACAGTAGTTTCTGCAGAAATCCCCTGGTCAATAATGAGTTAAACAAATAAATGTTTGGAATCAAGTAAGCAATTTAAAAACTTTGCTTATACTTGATAGGAAATAGACATTGTATTTTTTTATTTTGCAGGTGGGCAGATGGAAAAGGGCCCTTGGCAACTGCATTCTCTTCCAGTGAAGTAAAAGCTTTAATTCGTGCCTTGTTCCAGAACACAGAAAGAAGAGCAGCCACCCTTGCTAAGATTAAATAGCTCCATCTTCCTGAGAAGCGCCATGTCTTGACCAGGTGGATTCCTCTTGGCGTAATCACTCTTTTAAAGACTTCTTGGAGTCACTGATATGTTGTGGAAGTTTGATTTCACCCAAGAACGCCTTACCTCCTGGCCTGTATGCTAAATATCAAATGAAGTACCTCAAGTTGTTGACTTTTCAGCCACCCTCCCATGATAAGAAACTCTAGGGTGACATTATTTCATGTTGCTGCCAGGGTCTGGGGACTGTATCTATTGAAAATATAAGCCCTGGCCTTGGATCAAGGAATCTAGGACATTCCAAGAGTCAGGATAAAGAATTTGTGAGGGATGGGAGATTTATTTTGGAGGGCAGGGGAACTATATTTGGTCTCATGGGAATTAAAGAGACTGCTTTTAATTTTTCTTTCCAATAAATAATGATTTTCAGAGTTATGGGTGAGTGTCTTTAATAATATGGGAGCTTGACAAAGGAGGCCATCAAGTTTTCCTATCTTTTGTGCCATTCTTTTTATTGACATTTATGATCCTCACAGAGGACTCACTGACTTATCTTCCTTCTTCATGATACTCTCTGATAATTTCTCAACATTCTTAGGACCCCTAAGACTTTGTTTTAGTGTAAATTTTTGACACTTTTTGCTGTTTCAACTTTTTTTTTTTCCTGACCTTGCACAAAGCTCGTAGGATCTTAGGTCCCTGACCAGGGATTGAACCCAGGCCCTAGACAGTGAAACTGCAGAGTCCTAACCTATGGACCACCAGGGAATTCCCAGACTAAATTCTTTTTTTTTAAATTGGATTTTCTTTTTCTTCACCTTCTTTTTTTTTTTTTTTTTCTCAAATTCCACTGTTTCTGTACCTATCAGATGGCAAAGGTTTTAAATTGCCAGTGTGCCTTCAGTATGTACGTGCTGTGAGGCGCGAACTCTGGGTTCTACAGCCTAATCCTTTATTTGGTGAACGTGGTTAATCCTACAGCTCAAATTTCTGTGTTTGTAACTCTGCAGCCATTGGAGGTTTATATTAGATTGAAGTTATTCTCTGTAGCGGAGAAGGCAATAGCAAGCCACTCCAGTCAGTACTCTTGCCTAGGAAATCCCATGGATGGAGGAGCCTGGTAGGCTGCAGTCCATGGGGTCGCTAGAAGTCGGATGCGACTGAGCGACTTCACTTTCACTTTTCGCTTTCACACAATGGAGAAGGAAATGGCAACCCACTCCAGTGTTCTTGCCTGGAGAATCCCAGGGACAGGGGAGCCTGTTGGGCTCCTGTCTATGGGGTCGCACAGAGTCGGACACGACTGAAGCGACTTAGCAGCAGCAGCAGCATTCTCTGTAGAACTCTGAATTGTATCTCTTCATGCAGAATTATGATTTCCTCTTGTGAAAAGAGGGAGAAGAGTGTCGCCTGTGTGCACCTGGGAGAAAGTGTCGTCGGGAGGAAGATCTCAGTGCCGTGGCCTGCCTCCTCAAGCTTCAGCCCCCAGTCCCCGGCATGCATAGCATAGACTGCCTTCAATTATTCCCGCTTCCCCTTGTTCTTAGTTCAGCCGCTAGACATTCTGGTTGCTGAGTTTTCCTTTTACCTATTTAGAGGTCATGGAAGAGTGAATTAGAAGGAAGGCTGGTGTTTTTTTTATCAGAGAACTCAGCTGTGGATAATGACAACCTATTTATTTATACTCAACATACCCTATTAGACAATGCACAGAAAAAAGACGCCTGAACCAACTAGTTTTTTTGAGAACAAAGAAATTGTCTTCCTTGAGAGGGGGGAGGGGACCGTTTTCACAGATGAAGAAAATAACTGTTTTTGAAAATCCACACAATTTGAGGTAGCATTCTCTTTTTTTTTCAGCGATGGAGAGAATGGGGAACTAAGGACAGAACTGAAATACATGAATTACAGAACTGTTAACACACAATAGCAGATTTCTTTTGTTCATAGAAGCTATTCCTGTTGCTTGACAGGTGTAGCAATTGAGGGGTGGGATCTCTCATAACTCAATAGCGCGCTCCTCATCCCTTCTCTCCCCACCATTAGCACAAAAAACTGCATCACAATTCTTCTGAGGCTGTCCAGACTCCATCCCTCAGCATTTGTTCCTCTGATGAATACTCTGTGTATTATAGCACACACAGCGGGCAGACTCCAATTGCCAAGGCAATGAACAACTGGTGTTTAAGTGAATATTCGTTCTGGCCAGAGATGAGCCATCTGACTGAGCAACATGGAGTAGGGTCTTGCAGCTCTCACTGAGACCTTGAGGTAACTATTCTGATCGGGAACCTAGGATGGACTGGGAGGGGAACCGTCTTCCTCTAGAAAGAGTGTGGATTATGGGAGTAACGGTATTTTTTTTTGGATGTGGACCACTTTCAAAGTCTGTCTTGAACTTGTTACAGTGTTGAACTAACCCTAACCCTAACCCTAATTGATTTTGGTGTTTTTTATGTTTTTATGTTATGGGGTTTTTTTTGGCCAGGAGCCATGTGGGATCTTAGTTCCCCTACCAGGAATCAAACCTGCAAAACCCCCGCATTGAAAGGGAAAGTCTTAACCACTGGACTGCCAGGGAAGTCCCGAGGGTAAAGGAAATTTAAGAGGCTTGACTCTTGTATCTGTAGGTCAACGAGAAGAAGCCTCTTCCCAGATTACACCTAGAACTATACCAATGACAAGGAAATGAAATTCCAGAACGGGTCTTCAAGGTTTTAGTAAAATGGAAAGCTTTTGTTAAAAAGGCAAACCCCCCGAGGTAACTCGATAGTGGTTCTGTTGCGGTGTGGATTCTGAATCGTTGGTGACCCATGCATGGTCACTTTTGCACTAGATTCTGCAATGGGGATCCTCCAGATGGCACTCTCTGCTCAGGCCTAGGAGCAGCACAAGGCAGCTAGGCCTGGTCCGTGGGAACCGAGGCCGAGGAGCTTGTCCATCCCACCCTGGGCTTACTTTCTGGCCTTGGTCAGTGCAGCAAGGTGGTCCAGACTCTGTATGCATCTGTATTATGAATAGTGACATACCACTGAACAATCACTTGTGAATAGATGAGACGGTATTTTCTTTGATTAATAACATTGTTAAAAAAAGATGTGGGCTTCCCTGGTGGCTCAGTGGTAAAGAATCTGCCTGTAATGCAGGAGACGCAGGTTTGATCTGTGGGTCTGAAAGATCCCCTGGAGGAGGAAATGGCAACCCACTCCAGTATTCTTGCCTAGAAAAACCCCATGGACAGAGGAGCCTGGTGGGCTGTAGTCCAAGGGATCGCAAAGAGTCAGACATGACTGAGGGAGCATTCTATTGTTTATTTGATTTCCTATGATTAAGTCTATCTTCTGAAAGTTCTGAGAGGTACACATACATCCTCTGGGAATGTTTTTGTTATAAGAAAACTGGCCCAAAGGAGTAATTTGCCCAAGTTCCACAGCCAGTTTGTGCCATATAAAAATGAAGGCATGTACAGGAGTGACTTCTTAGCAAAGGGAGGTAGCTATAAATTCAAGAAGGAATAAGGCTACTGAAAATTGCTTCGCACACAAAATATCATGGCACGAAGTAGTCTTTTTAAATTGCGTTTTGGTTTTGCTATAACTTCCTCCTAAAAATAGACATTTTGCTAAAGCCTAAAATTTCCTGAAAGTTACAAAGCTCCAATTTTGAGAAGTTTTTCAATTATATGGTTTAGACAGACATTCCTCTCCTGTCATGAGGAGTTTGGTTGAGAAGTTTGTGATGTCACATAATGTAACTGGAGCTAGCCTTAGATGTCTCGAAACCATGTTATGAAATCTCTGCCTTGAGTTTGGGGAGTAGGGCAATGATGCTGATGAGCTATGTATAAGTTCTGCACTCCTCCTCAGGAATCAGAGTGCCCCAGATTTCTTGTGTAGTGTGAGAGAGCAGGGTGGGAGTGGAGAGGTCTTAGCTACACCTGCTATTGAAGAAGATGCTAGTACCAGGGCTGAAGATACCTACTCCCTCCCTTGCCTCAGCTTTACAAGTGGTCCTAAAACTCCCTACATTTATTCTTACATTTACTGGGTGCAGGTATTGCTCAAGTCACCGAACAATGCCCCCCTCAGAAAAACCCCACAAAAATTCCCTGTTTCTATGGTGTTTCAAATTCTGGTGCTAAAGAGATAGATTTATTCATAGTGATGCTTCCTAAGGCATCACTATGAACAAAGCTAGTGGAGGTGATGGAATTCCAGCTGAGCTAGTTCAAATCCTAAAAGATGATGCTGTGAAAGCACTGCATTCAATATGCCAGAAAATTTGGAAAACTCAGCAGTGGACACAGGACTGGAAAAGGTCAGTTTTCATTCCAATCTATAAGAAAGGTAATGCCAAAGAATGTTCAAACTACTGCACAATTGTACTCATCTCACATGCCAGCAAAGTTATGCTCAAAATTCTCCAAGCTAGGCTTTAACAGTACATGAATCAAGAACTTCCAGATGTTCAAGCTGGGTTTAGAAAAGGCAGAGGAACCAGAGATCAAATTACCAACATCCGCTGGATCATAGAAAAAGCAAAAGAATTCCAGAAAAACATCAACTTCTGCTTTATTGATTACAGCAAAGCCTTTGACTGTGTGGATCACAACAAACTGTGGAAAGTTCTTAAAAAGATGGGAATACCACACCACCTTACCTGCCTCCTAAGAAATCTGTATGCAGGTCAAGAAGCAACAGTTAGAACTGGACATGGAACAATGGACTGGTTCCAAATTGGGAAAGGAATAGGTCATCCTGTATATTGTCATCCTGCTTATTTAACTTATATGCAGAGTACATCATGTGAAATGCTGGGCTGGATGAAGCACAAGCTGGAATCAAGATTGGGAGAAATATCAATAACCTCTGATATGCAGATGACACCACCCTTATGGCAGAAAGTAAAGAGAAACTAAAGAGCCTCTTGATGAAGGTGAAAAAACTAGCTTAAAACTCAACATTCAAAAAACTAAGATCATGGCATCTGGTCCCATCACTTCATGGCAAATAGATGAGGAAACAATGGAAACAGTGACAGATTTTATTTTCTTGGGCTCCAAAATCACTGCAGATGGGGACTGCAACCATGAAATTAAAAGATGCTTGCTCCTTGGAAGAAAAGCTGTGACCAACCTAGACAACATATTAAAAAGCAGAGACATTACTTTGCCAACAAAGGTTCATCTAGTCAAAGATATTGTTTTTCTGGTAGTCTCGTATAGATTGAGAGTTGGACCATAAAGAAAGCTGAGCGCCGGAGAATTGATGCTTTTGAACTGTGGTGTTAGAGAAGACTGTAGAGAATCCCTTGGCCTGCAAGGAGATCAAACCAGTCCATCCTAAAGGAAATCAGTCCCGAATATTCATTGGAAGGACTGATGCTGAAGCTGAAGCTCCAATACTTTCGCCACCTGATGGGAAGAACTGACTCCTTAGAAAAGACCCTGATTTGGGGGAAGACTGAAGGAATGAGAAGGGACGACAGAGGACGAGATGGTTGGATGGCATCACCAACTCAATGGATATGAATTTGAGTAAGCTCCGGGAGTCAGTGATGGATAGGGAAGCCTGGCGTGCTGCAGTCCATAGGGTCCCAAGGAGTCGGACACGACTGAGTGACTGAACTGAACTGAAAGAGAAAATAAACACATGAAATAAGTAAATTAGGTAATACGTTTGAAGATTTTAAATGTGTGGAAAAAATAAACATGGGGTGATAAATCCGAATTCCTTTGTCCTTCCAGGGCTGGAGGAAAGGGGAGAGAGCTGACATTCTGAATAGGATGGTTAGGGGGCGCCTCCCCGAGGAGGTGGGCAAGCTATGTGGATGTCTGAGTGCAGACAACTCTGAGCAGAGAGACCAGCCCTTGCAAAGCCCTAAGGTGTGAGGAGTGTGTCTGGTGAAGAAACAGCAGAGAGTGAGGGAGAGAGGGGAAGGAGAGGTGCTTAGAGAAGTAATGGGGGTGGGAGGGGGGAAGACTGTGCATTAACAGGATTTAGGTTTTTTATTTTTTTTAAACAGAGTCAAATCAGAAACTTTTAGTAGCTTCCAAATAAGTGAAAATATGTATAAATGTAGAGAAAATAGTGTGGTGAACTCCTAGGTAGCTACCATCCGTCTTTGGCAATTGTGGTCATAGAGTCAATCTTGTTTCATCTGTGCCCCCCCACCACCCCCACCCCATTGCGCTTGAAAACACACACTGAATTGTTGAAGCAAATGCCAGACAGCATTACCATTTTAAACCCAGGGCTCATTCTTGTGAGAAGTCTGGATGCTGTTTCTTGCGAAGCTTTCTCTTTTCCCGTCTCTCTGCCCCTGTCGTTTCTCTGCTCTGCCCACAGGAACTGTCTTCTAGCTGGCAGCCTCTCCCTTTTATCCCAGCTTCAGTTCCTCACTCAGGTTGAGCCTGTGTCCACCCCACTCCCTTTCCCTGAGCACTAGCTATTAAATAACAAACGCCTCAAAAGCCGCTGACGGCTGACTCGCCACCACTTGCCCCTTGTGTCCTCCTCCTCTCTGCCTAGCCACTTGCTCCAGTTAACCCAGTTCCATGGTTTCTGCGTGTTCAAAGGTTGCCCAGAAAAGAGTCTTCTTGCTGATCATCTCATTAGAGAGGATACCTCCTCATGAGAGCAATCCCTTAGAACCAGGGTCTCCTGGCTTCCTCTCACAGACAAATCCCAGTAGACTCGGTGTCCCAGCTCCTGCTCTCGGGTGTTGGCTGGACTCTGGGACTGGCTTGGTTTCAGGCAGAGTGACTCCCTTTTCCCTCCGGCCTGTCTGGGTGGAGTGGCGTCAGGAGTGGAGCAGCTGCTGGCTGGCTTCTGTCTCCCATTCCCATTCTCTGACTTCAGAAATGCTGCCTGAAAGAGTATTAATTGTTTTCATGTGCATGAAGGGCTCCATTTATGCTTGATGCAGCATGATAAAAATTATGCACAGCTTTAAATATCTCAGATTAACCTTGTTATACATTTCATTTAATTTCCATGCTAAGCTCTGTTCCTAGAGGCATAATCTAAATAGTTTGCCATATCTGTATCTACCTTATTATTACTTAAAACTAAAAAATTAGGGCTTCTTGCTCACCTTCTCTTTAGTCATCTTTTCTTTTGTAAAATTGACTTTAATCGCAGTAGGTCTTTTGCCCCTTTTTTGAAAATTAGGGCACTTTCTCATTTCAAGGGCGATGTAACCTGGATTTGTGATTACATCTGAGGTTTCTTTTTAAGTCCCGTAATTCGCCTGAGTCTGGAACTGTGAAAAACCCAGGTTTTCTTTTTCTGTCTTTTCACCTAACTTAGGCTTCATTTCCTCCCAAGTACATTTGCTCTAGCCTTCCTGGGCTTCCCTGGTGGCTCAGAGGTTAAAGCGTCTGCCTCCAATGTGGGAGACCTGGGTTCGATCCCTGGGTTGGGAAGATCCCCTGGAGAAGGAAATGGCAATCCGCTCCAGTATTCTTGCCTGGAGAATCCCATGGACAGAGAAGCCTAGTAGATTACAGTCCACAGGGTCGCAAAGAGTCAGACACGACTGAGCGACTTCACCTCACCTCACCTCACCTTCCAGGTTGAAGATAGTTCTCCTTGACAGGAACTGGGGAGCAAAATGGTGTTTTAGTGTTTGAGTTGTTCAGTTCTCTTTGTGTCACTTTTTTAACATCACATGATCACGTATGCAGGCCGGCACACTCAGTCCTTTCAGTCGTGTCTGACTCTTTGCGATCCCATGGACTGTACCTTGCCAGGCTCCTCTGTGCATGGAATTTCCCAGGCAAGACTACTGTATCCAGTTGCCACACCATCCTCCAGGGGATCTTCCCGAGTCAGGAATCAAACCCTAGTCCCCTGCGTCTCCTGCATTGCAAGGGTAGTCTTTACTGCTGAGCCGCCGGGGAAGCCCCATTATCAAGAATAGCAGAACCCTTTTTTCCCTTTCTTTCAGTGACCAGCCTCTTTTGCTGATCCCCATCTACTGTAAAATTCATTGAAATAATGTTTTTTGTAAACTTCAGCATATTCTTGGTTTTGATCTTACTGACACTACCTTTTCATGTCCAGGCCATTCTTCTATTTTTGCTTATAAAGGGCTTGTTTTTGTTGCCGTTTTGTTTAACTCATCACTGGGTTTTCATTTGTAGACTCCTGTGTTTTGTTGTATTGTCATATTTATTATACAGTCAGATTTTCGGTTTTGAAATAGTTTCTCCTCTTTCTTTTTAAAAAAGTCTTGGCCGCACCTCAAGGCATGAGGGATCTTAGTTCCCCAACCAGAAATAGAACCCGTGCCCTATAGTGGAAGCATGGAGTCTTAACCCCTGGACCACCAGCAAAGTCCTTCCCCTCCTCTTTCGCTCAGAGTATGAAGTATTTTTAATTTCACTTATTAAGCTATAATTGATCTATAATGTATTAATTTCAAGTGTACAGCTTCAGATTCTTTTCCATTATGATTTATTATAAGATATTGAATATAGTTCCCTATGCTATAAAGTAAATCCCTGTTATTTATCTATTTTATATACAGTAGTGTGTATCTACTGATCCCATACTACTAATTTAATTCCTCCCCTTCCCTTTTCTTCTTTGGTAATAATAAATTTGTTTTCTATGCCTATGAGTTTGTTTTTATTTTGTAAGTAAGTTAACTCTTTTATGCTGCTGCTGCTGCTGCTGCTCCTGCTGCTAAGTCGCTTCAGTCGTGTCCGACTCTGTGACCCCACAAACAGCAGCCCACCAGGCTCCCCCATCCCTGGGATTCTCAAGGCAAAAACACTGGAGTGGGTTGCCATTTCCTTCTCCAATGAATGAAAGTGAAAAGTGAAAGTGAAGTTGCTCTGTTGTGTCGGACTCTTATAAGTTGGCATTTAAAAAATTCTACATATAAACATTATGTCTTTTTAAGAAAAGTCGATAGCCTTGAGATGATTTCTGGAACCTTTCTGTGCTCTTTTTTCTTGTTTTGGTTTAGCCATGTGGTTTGTGAGATCTTAGTTCCCTGATGAAGGATTGAACCTGCTCTCTGCAGTGGAAGTTCATAGTCCTAAGCACTGGACTGTCAGGGAATTCTTTTTCTGTGCTCCTTGAAATATGCTTTCCTAAAGCCAGGAATTGTGCCTTGGCCAAATCATTTCTTCCTCGCCTATTGTGAAATTTGCAATTGTTCTCTGACTGATGTTTTGAATAAAAAGGTCCCCTCTTTGCTTCTTTGGCTTTCTGAAAAGCAATCATTAGCAAAGCAGTTTAAAAACACATCAGACATCCTGGTTTTTAGTAGAATGGAACCTCTAGCAGACTTATGGAAAGCAGAAATTCCCTATGTCTCTGTGTCAACTTCTTATTTATTAAAAAAAAAAAAAATCAGCCAGTTTTTCCATCTGGCTGGGTGGTACTGCAGTAGATGCTTGTGGAGCATTATTTCTTATTTTCTGTTTCTCTTTGCCCCAAGTATCTAGTTGTTTATCATTCACTTTTTCAACCTATGAGAACTTAACTTAGGGTTCTTGGGAAAGTACAATCTTAACTCTCTGGTGTTTGTTTTTGGCTAATTTCTGCCAACAAATCAGTAAGGAACAAAGAGTAGTTCAGTCAGAGGAGAAGCAGACCTATATGACAACTATTTTTGTTTTTTACAAAGTCATGGTCTCATTAAGAAAGTAATATTATTTTTCCATGAAGCAAAGACAGTAAAAATGTTTTTTTGCTTTGCACTGAATTATATTTCCCCTTGGAGTTTGCTTCAGAGTAGAAGAAAAAGACTCCTGAAAAGCCTGAATCCTAGTTCTCTGCTTTTTGTTTGTTTTTTTGTTTTGTTTTCTGGGGAAGAGTAGTAGAAGCTATGGATGAGTAGGTGGGAATGAAAAAGGAGGAACAAGAAAAAAGAGCTTTGACCTTTTGGAGGATCATTGCGGCGGCCAGCTGCTCTACCCAGACTTGGGTGTGAGGAAGGGCAGAAGAGGCAGGGGTGGGGATGGGTGGGTAAAGTGCCAGCATGGGTGGGGAGTCACACTGACCCGGGTTTCATATCTGCGTCTACATTTACTTAGTTCTGTGACCTTGGACACGTTTTTTATTCTAAGTCTCAGAATCTTCATTTGTAAAATGATGTTAATGACTGAGGTCATGGGTTTGCTGAGAAGATTCAATGAGATGATTTATGTAAAACGCATGGTACAGGGCCTGCCACAGAGTGATGACCACACAGACGTTAGCTTTAGCACTTCAGCCTCAATGAACTCAACTTAGAGTTTAGTTATGTAGGGGTTTCTCCAACTAAACTCGAACTCTTTGCAGTTGAGAATGGTGTCTAATGCTCTTCTTGGACAGAGTATACTTAATAGATAATCATGGATTGATTTGAGGTCAGCCCCACACAATGTGTGACAGCTTGGCCCAAATAAAAAGCAGGGCACATTTGTGGCGTGACCTGGAGTGTCCTAGTATGTAGTCCTTGTGACCTCTCATGTGGGAAGGGTTTGACACTGTTTTCCTTGACTGTGTGCAGTTATTTGTACTTGTGTGTGTGTGTGTGTGTATGTATAGGTACATATGTATATGTTTATATAGATGCATACAAACCTGCTTGTTTAGAATTCATGCCACCTGGAGGTGCAAGTTATTGGTAACTTCAGCTCTTGTTATCAGGACTCTTCAATACTAACTGAAGGCCTGACATTGTCCCTGAAACACTGATAAATTCTATAAGGCTACTGAAACAGGAAAGAGCAAACCATTCCAGCGCACTTGGAATTTAGCATATTTGACTTATCTTCTAATTCTTTGGAAGTTGTTCTCTAGCTTTGATAGGCTAACTTTTGGTCTTTGCTTTTTTGTTCAGTTCAGTTCAGTCGCTCAGTCGTGTCCGACTCTTTGCGACCCCATGAATCGCAGCACGCCAGGCCTCCCTGTTCATCACCATCTCTCGGAGTTCACTCAGACTCACATCCATCGACTCAGTGATGCCATCCAGCCATCTCATCCTCGGTCGTCCCCTTCTCCTCCTGCCCCCAATCCCTCCCAGCATCAGAGTCTTTTCCAATGAGTCAACTCTTCGCATGAGATGGCCAAAGTACTGGAGTTTCAGCTTTAGCATCATTCCTTCCAAAGAAATCCCAGGGTTGATCTCCTTCAGAATGGACTGGTTGGATCTTCTTGCAGTCCAAGGGACTCTCAAGAGTCTTCTCCAACACCACACTTCAAAAGCATCAATTCTTCGGCGATCAGCCTTCTTCACAGTCCAACTCTCACATCCATACATGACCACAGGAAAAACCATAGCCTTGACTAGACAGACCTTAGTCGGCAAAGTAATGTCTCTGCTTTTGAAAATGCTATCTAGGTTGGACATAACTTTTCTTCCAAGGAGTAAGCGTCTTCTAATTTCATGGCTGCAGTCACCATCAGCAGTGATTTTGGAGCCCAAAAAAATAAAGTCTGGCACTGTTTCCACTGTTTCCCCATCTATTTCCCATGAAGTGATGGGACCAGATGCCATGATCTTCGTTTTCTGAATGTTGAGCTTTAAGCCAACTTTTTCACTCTCCTCTTTCACTTTCATCAAGAGGCCTTTTAGCTCCTCTTCACTTTCTGCCATAAGGGTGGTGTCATCTGCATATCTGAGGTTATTGATATTTCTCCCGGCAATCTTGATTCCAGCTTGTGTTTCTTCCAGTCCAGCGTTTCTCATGATGTACTCTGCATATAAGTTAAATAAGCAGGGTGACAATATACAGCCTTGACGCACTCCTTTTCCTATTTGGAACCAGTCTGTTGTTCCATGTCCAGTCCTAACTGTTGCTTCCTGACCTGCATACAGATTTCTCAAGAGGCAGGTTAGGTGGTCTGGTATTCCCATCTCTTTCAGAATTTTCCACAGTTTATTGTGATCCACACAGTCAAAGGCTTTGGCATAGTCGATAAAGCAGAAGTAGATGTTTTTCTGGAACTCTCTTGCTTTTTCCATGATCCAGCGGATGTTGGCAATTTGATCTCTGGTTCCTCTGCCTTTTCTAAAGCCAGCTTGAACATCAGGGAGTTCACGGTTCACGTATTGCTGAAGCCTGGCTTGGAGGATTTTGAGCATTACTTTACTAGCATGTGAGATGAGTGCAATTGTGCGGTAATTGGAGCATTCTTTTGCATTGCCTTTCTTTGGAATTGGAATGAAAACTGACCTTTTCCAGTCCTGTGGCCACTGCTGAGTTTTCCAAATTTGCTGGCAGATTGAGTGCAGCACTTTCACAGCATCATCTTTCAGGATTTGAAACAGCTCAACTGGAATTCCATCACCTCCACTAGCTTTGTTCGTAGTGATGCTTTCTAAGGCCCACTTGACTTCACATTCCAAGATGTCTGGCTCTAGATTAGTGATCACATCATCATGATTATCTGGGTCGTGAAGATCTTTTTTGTACAGTTCTTCTGTGTATTCTTGCCACCTCTTCTTAATATCTTCTGCTTCTGTTAGGTCCATACCATTTCTGTCCTTTATCGAGCCCATCCTTGCATGAAATGTTCCCTTGGTATCTCTAATTTTCTTGAAGAGATCTCTAGTCTTTCCCATTCTGTTGTTTTCCTCTATTTCTTTGCATTGATCACTGAAGAAGGCTTTCTTATCTCTTCTTGCTATTCTTTGGAACTCTGCATTCAGGTGCTTATATCTTTCCTTTTCTCCTTTGCTTTTCGCCTCTCTTCTTTTCACAGCTATTTGTAAGGCCTCCCCAGACAGCCATTTTGCTTTTTTGCATTTCTTTTCCATGGGGATGGTCTTGATCCCTGTCTCCCGTACAATGTCACGAACCTCATTCCATAGTTCTTCAGGCACTCTATCTATCAGATCTAGGCCCTTAAATCTATTCCTCACTTCCACTGTATAATCATAAGGGATTTGATTTAGGTCATACCTGAATGGTCTAGTGGTTTTCCCTACTTTCTTCAATTTGAGTCTGAATTTGGCAATAAGGAGTTCATGATCTGAGCCACAGTCAGCTCCCGGCCTTGTTTTTGTTGACTGTATAGAGCTTCTCCATCTTTGGCTGCATAGAATATAATCAATCTGATTTCGGTGTTGACCATCTGGTGATGTCCACGTGTAGAGTCTTCTCTTGTGTTGTTGGAAGAGGGTGTTTGCTATGACCAGTGCATTTTCTTGGCAAAACTCTATTAGTCTTTGCCCTGCTTCATTCCGCATTCCAAGGCCAAATTTGCCTGTTACTCCAGGTGTTTCTTGACTTCCTACTTTAGCATTCCAGTCCCCTATAATGAAAAGGACATCTTTTTTGGGTGTTAGTTCTAACAGATCGTGTAGGTCTTCATAAAACCGTTCCACTTCAGCTTCTTCAGCATTACTGGTTGGGGCATAGACTTGGATAACTGTGATATTGAATGGTTTTCCTTGGAGACGAACAGAGATCATTCTGTCATTTTTGAGATTGCATCCAAGTACTGCATTTCGGACTCTTTTGTTGACCATGATGGCTACTCCATTTCTTCTGAGGGATTCCTGCCCGCAGTAGTAGATATAATGGTCATCTGAGTTAAATTCACCCATTCCAGTCCATTTTAGTTCGCTGATTCCTAGAATGTCGACGTTCACCCTTGTCATCTCTTGTTTGACCACTTCCAATTTGCCTTGATTCATGGACCTGACATTCCAGGTTCCTATGCAGTATTGCTCTTTACAGCATCGGATCTTGCTTCTATCACCAGTCACATGCACAACTGGGTATTGTTTTCGCTTTGGCTCCATCCCTTCATTCTTTCTGGACTTATTGCTCCACTGATCTCCAGTAGCATATTGGGCACCTAATGACCTGGGGAGTTCCTCTTTTGATATCCTATCATTTTGCCTGTTCATACTGTTCATGGGGTTCTCAAGGCAAGAATACTGAAGTGGCTTGCCATTCCCTTCTCCAGTGGACCAAGTTCTGTCAGCCCTCTCCACCATGACCCGCCCGCCTTGGGTTGCCCTGCAGGCATGGCTTGGTTTCATTGAGTTAGACAAGGCTGTGGTCCTAGTGTGATTAGATTGACTAGTTTTCTGTGAGTATTGTTTCAGTATGTCTGCCCTCTGATGCCCTCTTGCACCACCTATCATCTTACTTGGGTTTCTCTTACCTTGGGTGTGGGGCATCTCTTCACGGCTGCTTCAGCAAAGCACAGCCGCGGCTCCTTACCTTGGACGAGGGGCTGTTCCTGACCTTCAACGTGGGATAGATCCTCTAGGCCCTCCTGCTGATCCTTGGGTTGCTCCTCCCTGCTGCCGGCCCTGGCCTCGGGCGTGGGTGGCTCCTCCCAGCTGCCGCCTCTGGCCTCGGGCTCAGGCTCAGGGTCACCGCCCTTGGCTCCGGGCTCGAGGTGGCCCCTCCCAGCTGCCACCCCTGGCCTCGGGCTTGTGGTGGCTCCCCGGGGTCACCGCCCCTGGCCTCTAGCTCGAGGTGGCTTCTCCCGACTGCCCCTGACCTCGGATGCGGGGTGTTTCCCCCCGGCCGCCACTGGCCTCGGAAGTGGGGCAGCTCCTCCCGGCCGCCGCCCTGACCTCGGACCACGCGGGGTGTCTGCCCCCAGCCGCCACTGGCCTCGGATGCGGGGTGGCTCCACCCAGCTGCCACCCTGACCTCAGACGCCCCTGACCTCGGACGCGGGGTGTCTCCCCCCGGCCGCCACTGGCCTCGGATGCGCGGTGGCTCCACCCAGCTGCCGCCCTGACCTCGGACGCCGGGTGTCTTCTCCCGGCCGTCACTGGCCTCGGACGTCGGGCAGCTCTTCCCGGCCGCCGCCCTGACCTCGGACGCGGGGTGTCGCCTCCCGGCCGCCCCTGACCTCGGACACGGGGTGTCTCCTCCCGGCCACCACTGACCTCGGATGCGGGGTAGCTCCACCCAGCTGCCGCCCTGACCTCGGAGGCCGGGTGTCTCCTCCCGGGCCGCCACTGACCTCAGCACAGGGTAGCTCCTCTCGGCCGTTCCTGCGCCGTCGCAGCCTGGCACTCTAGGCTGCTGTCCCCGACCTCGGACGTGGGGCAGCTCCTCCCGGCCCGCGCGTAGTGCGCCGGCCCGGCTCTCGCCGCGGACCGCGCGGTTGCACTGGGTCTTTGTTCCTGCGCAAGGGCTTTCTCTAGCTTCAAGGAGCAGGGGCCACTCTTCCTTGCAGTCCTCGGGCTTCTCACCGCACTGGCTTTTCTTGTTTTGGAGCACAGACTACATACAGGCTTCGGGAGCTGTAGCTCTCGGGCTCAGCAGCTGGGGCTCTCCAGCCCTAGAGCGTGGGTTCAGCATTGTGGCACACAGGCTTAGTTGCTCTGAGGCATGTGGAATCTTTGTAGACCAAGGATTGAATCTGTGTCCCCTGTATTGGCAGGAAGATTCTAATCCACTGTGCCACCAGGGAAATCCTAATAAGATAACTTTTAAGTAGAATGAAAAGTTAACCAAAATAGTCAATCTCCCAACAAACCTGGACAAATAGAGCTTTACTATATGACCTTATTGTTACAGGAAGTGGTTTTGTTATGATAATAATTATTTTGGGGTGGAGGTTGAAGGGTTTAAGTGACAAGTTTTTTGTTTTTTGTTTTTTTTTTATAGCAGGCAACAAAAAAGACGAATCAAAGTGCATTTCTTTTTCTCGAAGTCTATTTGGCTGTCTCTAGGAGTGAGCTCCAGAGTGACACGGTGAGAGGCAGGTCCTGGAGACTGCTAAATGAACTCTCCCCTCTGGCCCAAGTCTGGCAAGACAAATGAAGGAGAAGAACNGCAGGCAACAAAAAAGACGAATCAAAGTGCATTTCTTTTTCTCGAAGTCTATTTGGCTGTCTCTAGGAGTGAGCTCCAGAGTGACACGGTGAGAGGCAGGTCCTGGAGACTGCTAAATGAACTCTCCCCTCTGGCCCAAGTCTGGCAAGACAAATGAAGGAGAAGAACTTCTGAGCATTAAGCTGTAATCTCAGGACTTACCTGGGGACCTCATGGTTAAGAGTCTGTGGGTTTGATCCCTGGTTGGGGAACTAAGATCCCATACGCTACGGGGTAAATAAACTCATTTGCTGCAACTACTGAGCCCGCATGTTCTGGAGCCCTATGTACCACAGCAAAGACCCAACGCAGCTGAGGGGAAAAAAAAAAAGAAAAGCTGAAGTTGCCAGTCTGACCGAGGGAGAAAGAGCAAATGTGTGATAAATTCAGTGGGGCCAAAAGAATGGAGAAGGGATATAATCGTCATAATGTTCACAGAACCCCATGGAAGGTGTGGTAACCTCAGACTCTCTTGCATTTTGTAGATATTTTAGAAAAATGAGTCATGTCCATTACATTGGTGTTGTTAAATGGTCATAATTTACATTGATGACTGTGCCTAGTTGCTGAGGGGTCATGTGTGACCTGGATCAACAGAAGCCAAAGACTATATGCTTTCACGTTTAATCCTAAGAACACTCTTTTGAGAAAGAAGGATATTACTATCCCAGTTTTACAGATGAGGAATCAAGGCACAAAGAGATGAAGTGTCTTGCCCAAGGTCACACATGTCTTGCCCAACATGTCCCAAGTTGGTTTGACTCCAGAGCTGGTGCTCTTTTCACTGTTCTCATGAAAATTCCTTCTCATCCAGGGGTCTTTCTGGCTCTGGTGTGTCCCCAGATGTGTTAATTGGTGAAGTCTGCTGTAACAAAGCACCAGAAGTTGGGTGACTTAAGTAACAGAAATGTATCATCTCACAGTTTTGAAGGCTAGATATCTAAAATTAAGGTGTTGGCAGAATTGGTACCTTCTGAAGGAACTGTTACGGGTCTCTCTCCTGTCCGTCTTCTCTCTGTGTCTCTTCATATCATCTTCCCTCTGTTCAAATTCCCCCTCTTTTAAGGACACTGGTCAGTCATATTGGATCAGGGCCCATCCTAATGACCTCATTTTAACTGAACGGCCCCTCTTCCAAGGTAAGGAGCCGCGGCTGTGCTTTGCTGAAGCAGCCGTGAAGAGATACCCCACACCCAAGGTAAGAGAAACCCAAGTAAGATGATAGGTGGTGAAAGAGGGCATCAGAGGGCAGACATACTGAAACCATACTCACAGAAAACTAGTCAATCTAATCACACTAGGACCACAGCCTTGTCTAACTCAATGAAACCAAGCCATGCCTGCAGGGCAACCCAAGACAGGCGGGTCATGGTGGAGAGGGCTGACAGAACGTGGTCCACTGGAGAAGGGAATGGCAAGCCACTTCAGTATTCTTGCCTTGAGAACCCCATGAACAGTATGAACAGGCAAAATGATAGGATATCAAAAGAGGAACTCCCCAGGTCATTAGGTGCCCAATATGCTACTGGAGATCAGTGGAGCAATAAGTCCAGAAAGAATGAAGGGATGGAGCCAAAGCGAAAACAAT
>SJYT01077028.1:123638-142481 GCA_006410635.1 Cephalophus harveyi | reverse complement strand
GAAACAGTGGAAACAGTGCCAGACTTTATTTTTTTGGGCTCCAAAATCACTGCTGATGGTGACTGCAGCCATGAAATTAGAAGACGCTTACTCCTTGGAAGAAGAGTTATGTCCAACCTAGATAGCATTTTCAAAAGCAGAGACATTACTTTGCCGACTAAGGTCCGTTTAGTCAAGGCTATGGTTTTTCCTGTGGTCATGTATGGATGTGAGAGTTGGACTGTGAAGAAGGCTGATCGCCGAAGAATTGATGCTTTTGAAGTGTGGTGTTGGAGAAGACTCTTGAGAGTCCCTTGGACTGCAAGGAGATCCAACCAGTCCATTCTAAAGGAGATCAACCCTGGGATTTCTTTGGAAGGAATGATGCTAAAGCTGAAACTCCAGTACTTTGGCCACCTCATGCGAAGAGTTGACTCATTGGAAAAGACTCTGATGCTGGGAGTGATTGGGGGCGGGAGGAGAAGGGGACGACCGAGGATGAGATGGCTGGATGGCATCACTGACTCGATGGATGTGAGTCTGAGTGATCTCCAAGAGATGGTGATGAACAGGGAGGCCTGGCGTGCTGCAATTCATGGGGTCGCAAAGAGTCGGACACGACTGAGCGACTGAACTGAACTGAACTGAACCTCGATAAAGACACTATCTCCAAATAAGGTCACTGTCTGAGTCACTAGAGTTAGGATCTCAACACATGAATTTCGTGGAGGGAGGGCAATTCAACCCGTGTGTGTGTGAGTCACTAGGTCGTGTCCGACTCTGTGACCCCATGAACTGTAGCCCACCAGGCTTCCTGTCCAAGGCATTCTGCAGGCAAGAATACTGGAGTGGATTGCCATTCCCTTCCCCAAAGGATCTTCCTGACCCAGGGATTGAATCCTGGTCTCCTGCATCGCAGGCAGATTCTTTACCACGAGATCTACAGGGAAGTCCTAATTCAACCCGTAACATCAGATAAATCACTTACAGGTCATTCTCTAGCAGCTGCACTTCAGATAATTTGTTTGCAGCAAGGGGACTTTTCCCATCACTCCTTATTTTCCATGGCCATTCTATTTAATCTGTTAACCAGTGAACATAGTCACCTTCTAAGTGGGCCTGCTCACTGGAGTGAGCTTTAGGTCAATAAAGCATTCAATGGGCTCTAATTCAATTAACCAAGTTACTGGGACAGCTGCTGCGTAACCCTGGTTTACGGACTGCCAGAGCTCACTGCTGATCCCAGGCATTCCTGATGCAGCCTCAGGCCCCGGGGAACTTTGCTCCTGTTTTGGCAGGTAAAGAGAGGGAAGCTGAACTGCCATCTAGAATTTCCTACCCTCAATGTGTCTTTCAAAAGCATATGGGAGGGAGAAGAGGGTGAGATGTATGGAAAGAGTAACATGGAAACTTACATTACCATATGTAAAATAGATAGCCAACAGGCATTTGTTGTATGGCTCAGGAAACTCAAACAGGGGCTCTGTATCAACCTAGAGGGGTGCGATGGAGAGGGATATGGGACTTCAAGAGGGGATATATGTATACCTATGGCTGATTCATGTTGAGGTTTGAGAGAAAACAGCAAAATTCTGTAAAGCAATTATCCTTCAATAATAAATTAATTAATTAATTTAAAAAATTCCATAGGCAAAAAAAAAAAAAAAATAACACCAGCTCTAGCCCTCTCTCCTCCTCCAAGGGCACCAACGTTGTCCGTCTTTCTCTGATCTTCTCAGGTCTGTGGGAGGCAGCCCTGGAGAGGAGGAGAGAGCTCTGGATTTAAAGTCAGAAGATTCAGATGCGTGTTTTGCCCTTGTCACTGAACTCACCAGCATGAACCTGGGCATAGCGTTTCACCCTTCTGTGCTCAGTGTGATCATTAATCAAATGGAGAGAGAAGTCTCCTGCCTCGTGTCCCTCCCAGGGTGGTCATGAAAACAGTAAACTTCAAAGGAGCTGTCCCCACACAGGATGATGTCAACATGAAGAGAAATCTGATTTTGCTTATGTCGTATATACCATGCAACATATTACTGGGGCCATTTTGTTGCCTCTGTTTTGCGTGTGTGTCTGCGTTGGGCCATGAATTCCAAGACAGCAGAGAACTTTGTGCAAAGCCCCAACCCCACCATTTGCAATCAGCCACTGATGTGCTTTGGATAACTGATGAAAGCCAGTCTTGGAGAAGAAAGAAGAGACCAGTGAGTGACAAAAAAAGTGAAATTTAGTTGCTCAGTCGTATCTGACTGTTTGCGACCCTGTGGACTGTATGTAGCCTGCCAGACTTCTTTATCCATGGAATTCTCCAGGCAAGAATACTGGAGTGGGTTGCCATTTCCTTCTCCAGGGGATCCTTCGACCCAGAGATTGAACCCAGGTCTCCAGCATTGCAGATTCTTTACTGTTTGCGCTACCAGGGAAGCCCAGTGAGTGCCAAAGTGGATATCAAAACAATTTGTATATGGAGAGACTGACTGACTTTCTCTGAGTGACAAGGCTTTTACAGTCACATCAGTCGTTTAACGTTGATTTAAGGTGTTTGCTATTGCTGACCTGGAGTAGATGTTTAGAAAGATACTTTTAATCAAACACATGATTTATTTTGTTACTCCGTTGTGTCTTGATTAAGGCAGCTGCAAAATGCCCTTTGTGTCCGATAGTGGCACTGCTGACTCCCCATGTGGGGAATTCCTCCTACAGCTCATATTGCACCGAGTATTCCCTACGGTTACATCTTTAGATATAAATCTGAATGGCTCCCAAAGCAAATGGCTTTTAAGCACAGTGAAAAAGAGGTCTTTGATTAACAAAATGAGCAGTCTGGGGAGGTCACTTTTATTTATAGTATGTAAATCATAGACTTGATATTTTATTTTTGAGCTTAAGAAATCTTCCAGAAACAATGGCTGCTTCTTTGCAGGCTTAGAAACCGTTTCCTAGAATACGGGTCAGGTCATTTCTTTGAAGATTTGAACAAGCGTGGCTTGGTTTCCCTTTCCTCCTGGGAATGCAGGCTCCCACGTGGGGAGAGAGATCTGCTTTCCCGGCCCTCCCACTCTTTTTTTTTTTTTTTTTAATTTATTTATTTATTTTTAATTGGAGGGTAATTGCCCTACAATGTTGTGCTGGTTTCTGCCATACATTCCACTTTTCATCGCTGTCTCAGTGGCTGATGAGGGACAGCCCAGGGCAGGGACGGGATGGGACTAGGATGTGCTGGCTACTGGGCAAGGTGCTAGGAATGACTATGTATTAATACAAAGAAAAGACGTTACTAATTTTGGATTTGGGGGCTGAGAGGAGACGTTTTGTGATGGGTTAGCAGTCGAGCTATAGCTTGAAGCATCAGGGAAGTTTTCCAGTTGTGAAAACATGAGGGAAGCGCAGCCTCGGTAGAGGCATGGGGGTGGGAGTGGGGGTCTGCTTGAGGAATAGTCTGGGTGTTGACTGTAGATGGAATAAAGGGTCCAAAGAAGGAAGGATCCAGTGAAACCCAAGGCCAGAAAGAATAGTTTGAGATTGGATTGTGAAGGACATTGAATAATTAGCCTGAAGAACATGCGTTTGACCCTGCAGGCTTTGGGGAGTAGGTGCAAGCTTCTATAAGTAGCAGAGGGGCCTGGTCGGACCCTTGTTGAGGAAGGAACCCTGGCGGGCATGTGGAGCTTGGGTTATGAGGGGAAAGAAGGGACGCACAATAAGGGATCTAGAAAGATGGTACTGATGAGCCTATTTGATGGTATTTGATGAGCAATGGAGATGAAGACACAGCGAAGACAGAGTCTTGTGGACGCAGTGGGGGAAGGAGAGCGTGGGACGCACTGAGAGAGTCGCACCGAAACACACACACACTACCATATGTAAAATTAGATGGCCAGTGGAAATTCGCTGTATGATGCAGGGAACTCAAAGCTGGTGCTCTGAGACACCCTAGAGGGGTGGGATAGGGTGGGATGGGTGGGAGGTTCAAGAGGGAGGGGACATCTGTATATCTGTGGATGATTCATGTTGATATATGGCAGAAACCAACACAATATTGTAAAGCAATTATCTTCCAATTAAAACTAAATTTAGAAAAAAAAAGAAGGGAGGCAGAGGGATTGCTTAGAAGCCAAGGGGTGATAGGAGTCTGAATCAACCCAGTAGGGTGGCCGTTTCCTGACTGGGCAGGATGGTGGGGAGGAAGTAAGATGGACAGCTGCAGGTGCTGAGTGAGTGACTGGCGGCTGGAAAACTCTTCACTGGGCACTTAGCATGTGCCACACTGTGTGCACTGAGAGGACAGAGTCTCTGCTGTTGAGGACCTACCTGTCACCTCGCTTGTCACCCCTGTGCAGGGTGCCTGGGCTGCTGGAGGGAGCTCTCCAGGATGGGGACTGTCTGGGGTATTGGGAAGACAGAGGGACATTTGACTTGGGTCTTAAAGGATGGTGGCAAGCTGATCACATCCCTAGGCTGCTTTTAAAAATATATATATTTAAGAGATTTATTAAAGCATCTTATCTCAAAGATGGAAGGACGTACACATTAGAAACAGGCTACCATCATCTTCCACAGTCAAATTAAAATGTGACATGTTTTTCCTGTTTTCATAGCTGAAAACTCCAGATCTTACACTGAACTCATTTACCCTGAATATTTAATTCATTCTTCCTGAAAGTATCAAGGACAGCAAATAACCAAAAAGCAAACTATTATAAAAAGAAAGTGCAAAGTTAAAAAAGAATAGGTGTAGAAAATACCCGCTTTCCACCAACTCCCATCAAAGGCAAACAATGGCATTTTGCTCTTGCTTAACCTAGGTAATCTTCAAAAAGGACTAAAATGTAATATACTTAACAACAGCAACAACAAAATCTGATATTTAATCCGTATCCAAATAGCTTGTCAGTGTTTGAAAATAAATACTTGAACAAAGGAAAATGTACTTTGTATCAAACACGTATGAAGAGCCCTGTTTTGCAGCATTCTGTAAAATAAACAGGACAAAAAGCTGGTACAGGGTTTATTGACAAAGGCAGAATTTCTTCAGGCAGGTATATAAGGAGGCTTGGTTCTTTCCCAGGCATCTTCACTGCCACTTCATAGGTTGGCAAAACATACTGGGGAGATGCTTCAAAGGCCGGATACACAGCAATCTATGGCATGTTGCTGTTGATGGTATTCATGCTGCTAAGTCGCTTCAGTCGTGTCCGACTCTAGGCGACCCTACAGATGGCAGCCCACTGGGCTCCGCCATCCCTGGGATTCTCCAGGCAAGAACACTGGAGTGAGTTGCCATTTCCTTCTCCAATGCATGAAAGTGAAAAGTCAAAGTGAAGTCGCTCAGTCGTGTCTGACTCAGCGACCCCATGGACTGCAGCCTACCAGGCTCCTCCGTCCATGGGATTTTCCAGGCAAAAGTACTGGAGTGGGGTGCCATTGCCTTCTCCGGATGGTATTCATAACAGTCCCAAACACAGTTGATCAGATAAGCCTTAAAGTGATGAACAAGGCAAAGACCACAAGAACAATGAACAGGAGGCAGCTGGAGTCCAGTGCCAGGAGGTCATCTTTATAGAGAAAATCAGGTAATTGATCCAAATAGTCTGATTCTTGGCAAATAAGTGAGAGAACTGATAGCAACCAGGCAGCTGAGAAAAAAGTCAAAAAGCCAGTAGCCGAAGAGCGGAATCAACCAACCCAATTGATAAGAAATTCCTCCACATACCAGCGTTAAACTGATTATAAACATAAGAACAGAGACAGCAAAAAAGAACACAGGCATTATCAACCATTCTCTGGGATGAACAGTAATCGCCAGTGACTTCATGCTGAATGTTGGCAGCTGGCATTGAGTTTCAGCGTGTTACTTCCACAGTCAGCAGAATTGCCATCAAAGGCTGAGCACCATGCATCCTGTCCCCAGGATTTGGCAAATAAGTGAGAGAACTGATAGCAACCAGGCAGCTGAGAAAAAAGTCAAAAAGCCAGTAGCCGAAGAGCGGAATCAACCAACCCAATTGATAAGAAATTCCTCCACATACCAGCGTTAAACTGATTATAAACATAAGAACAGAGACAGCAAAAAAGAACACAGGCATTATCAACCATTCTCTGGGATGAACAGTAATCGCCAGTGACTTCATGCTGAATGTTGGCAGCTGGCATTGAGTTTCAGCGTGTTACTTCCACAGTCAGCAGAATTGCCATCAAAGGCTGAGCACCATGCATACTGTCCCCAGGATAATCGTCAGGTGCGGACATCGCAATAGTCGCAGCATCAGGCGCTATAGAACTGGTCACTGAGGCTCCACTCCAAAGTCACGGGCACCATTGGGAATCCAGAGGGCCTCTTTCTTGGCCAGGCCCCTCACAAACGCCTTCCACCCCATGGTTGGATATCGATAGCTCCATCACTGTGTACAAACCAAATGACGAGTCTTCCTGGGCTGCATTTGAAAAATGATTGCCGTGGCTCTAGGGATAAGGCCCAGTCTTTACCTTGTCTCTAAAGGCTCTGCCTAGGACTTCACTGGTGGTCTAATGGGAATCCACTTGCCAATGCAGAGGACACGGGTTCAGACTCCGTCTTATGTCTATTACAAGCTCTCTTGCATCTGGTACTTCTCAGAGCACTTCCTCACAGATGTAACTGAGCACCTTCTGTGGTCCTTTGGTTCGTGTGTGTTTCTTCCCATTAACCAGTGCAAGATCTTTGGAGCAGAGACTGAGTGTGATTTTTGCTCAGCATTGTATCTTTGGTGCTTGCACAGTGCTTGGCACATAGTACATTCTCAACAAATATATATTGACTGACTGGTGGACTAAAATAATTGGTAAAAGGGGGGATGGTCTTTCAGGAATAGAGGACAGCAGGAACACAGGTGCTGTGGTTTAGTGTAGGAAGGACTGGAGACTGGCTTATGCGAAAGGGGTTAAGCGAAGAAAAAATTAGGCTAGAAAAGTGTGTTGGATATAGCTGGAGTAAACCGTCTGTGCCCTGCTAAGAACACCCTGGATTCACATTAGGTGCTCGCATTACATCCTGTTCCTCCCTGTCAGAGACGGCACTCTAATTGCAGGCTTGACCCAACTAGACTATAAACTCCTTGAGGGCAGGGGCTCTGCCTGACTCGTTCTTTAATGTAACTCCAGAATCTAGAATGGTATATCTGGTGCTTGATGGGAAGCAACAAAAACTTGCTGAATGAATGAGTGAGTAAATGAATGCATGCTTTTTATCATGGGAGCCTGAGAGCCACGGTAGGTTTTTAATCTGTTTAGATTTGCTCTAGGAAATGCTGCTTTGGCAGCATGGTAGAAAAAAGAAGGGTGCATTTTCATTTATTTTATCCTTTCATGTTGATACTTGAGCACCTAGATTTCCTGAAAAGGAAGGATAAAAGGTACAGACTGATTAGAATGGGATAGATGAGAAGCAGGAGACAAACTGGGTGGGTGTCAGAGTCATTCTGGGGAAGATGCTGGTGGTTGGTCAGCGGGGTAGCTGTGGGGAGTTGGAAGAAGGGGTAGACTTGAGAGATGACCAGTCTGAATGACTGCTGGAAGGTAAGGAGTTGGGAGCAGGCAAAGGTGATCCCAAGATATTCACGATTTCCATTTGGGGGTAGTGAAGGGAGAAGACTATTGAGGGGCTAGTGAGTAGGAGTCACCTCCCTCTCCAGTATTCTTGCCTGGAGAATCACAAGGACAGAGGAGCCTGGCGGGCTGCAGTCCATAGGGTCGCACAGAGTTGGACATGACTGAAGAGACTTAGCACACACGCATGCCAGGCCCTGCAGGACCCTTCAGAGGGGCTGCCCTCCCCTCTTGGAAATGCTTGGGCACTCCCTATTCTAGACTTCAGGCAAAATAACAAGACCGAAGGGAGTGCTCCGAGACAGCATGCTGATGAAAGTAAGCAGCTTATTACCATATGAGACTACCGTATGAGACCACATAGATTTCTTTTCCTTCTAAATACATGTTCATCTATTTCTTTGTATTCAAAGCAAGCAATATGGCAACAGACACTTGGGGTTTCTTCACTATTTATTGATATGCAATAATGGTCTGGAATAAGTTAGCTGGATCCAGCATTTTCCCAATTTTCACTCATTAAAGCGTCCTTCTTATTAGACTTAGGAGTCACTCATTTAATTTCTTCATTGAGATAAGCACTCTCCAGAGGGTTGGATGGAAGGGGATGTGCTTGGGGCTCATTAGACTGTGGGATGGCAGTAGAGGGTCTGGTGGCTTGAACTAACCTCAGTGGGTTGATCCAAACAGAACTTGAAGGAGGTGGGGCTCTTTGGGGGGATGTGGGGATACTGTGGGTGTAGGTGGACCGTGCTACAGATGGAGGCTCCGTGAGGTTGATGGACTCATTGCTGATAGATGAAGCTAAAGAGGGGGCATAGATGGGACTAAGGGGGATATACAGAGTGTTCCAGAATCTCAAGCCGGCATTACACCAGACATGTTTTCCTCCTGGAGCACCAACCTTTCCCTCTCCAGAGGATAAAGTGAGAACAATTACGGAGGCTGTCTAAGCAAGTTGGAAATCCACAGGGGAGGCAGTCAGAGAAGATCACGGGCAGGCTTAAATCCACAAGGCTGAAGCTGTCATTCACTGGCAGACGCGAAGGGGAGATAATGATCAAGCTGGAACTACATAGGCACTGGCTGGAGCGGCAGTCACAGGTGGGATTTCTTTTCTTGGAGCCTGCCCATGCAGTGAATATGTGGCTTGTGGGGCATGTTTGGGAGTGGGGAAGACCCTGGGCCAGATGTCAGGAGACCTGGGCTTGGGTGGCCTCCAATGTGCTATGACCTACTCGCCTTTCAGAGCATCAGCTTTTTCCCTTGATAAGAGAGATGGCAGATTCAGTGGTCTCTTTTAAAAAACTTTATACATATGAGAATTCCATATAACTTGAACTTGGATGTTTCCATTTGGGTGGGGGAGAAAGATCACAGTGTTATCTCTCTGGAGGTACCAGGTCCCAGCTGAAGGGCGGTTGCAAAAGGCCCTTGTTTTTTTCTTTTTTTGTGTGTGTGGAAACTGATGGAGGAGAGAAAGCAAGAAAGCAAGGCTCAAGAGGTGGTCCAGCGGAGTCAGGGAATATCAGTGCAGGGAGGCCAGGGAGCAGGGCCAGGACTAGAGTGAGACTACATCTGAATCTTCGGGGTGAAATTACAGTGGGGTTATGCTTCAGTGGGTTTTGGATAAAGCACACTAGGGCACCTGATTTAAGATGGCATCATTCAGGTTATTCAGGTGCTGACACTCGATTTGCTAGTGAGTACCTTCTTAAATTCTGAACCCTACACTCCCACTACCTCACTCTAGAGGTAGGTATCCTGTCCAAACCAGCGGAATGGCCAGAGTGATCCAGAATGGCTCATCTTGGATGCAGGGAGTATCAGAGAGATAGAGAAGAGAGACTTCTTGGACAACCAGGCTGAGAGAATGGCCAGGAAGAGGCCATATCCTCTGCCCATTTTTAAGCTGTTTTTTTTTTTTTTTTTTTTTTGTGATTTTTGCTCAGCATTGTATCTTTGGTGCTTGCACAGTGCTTGGCACATAGTACATTCTCAACAAATATATATTGGCTGACTGGTGGACTAAAATAATTGGTAAAAGGGGGGATGGTCTTTCAGGAATAGAGGACAGCAGGAACACAGTTGCTGTGGTTTAGTGTAGGAAGGACTGGAGACTGGCTTATGCAAAAGGGGTTAAGCGAAGAAAAAATTAGGCTAGAAAAGTGTGTTAGATATACCTGGAGTAAACCGTCTGTGCCCTGCTAAGAACACCCTGGATTCACATTAGGTGCTCGCGTTACATCCTGTTCCTCCCTGTCAGAGACGGCACTCTAATTGTCGGCTTGACCCAACTAGACTATAAACTCCTTGAGGGCAGGGGCTCTGCCTGACTCGTTCGTTAATGTAACTCCAGAATCTAGAATGGTATATCTGGTACTTGATGGGAAGCAACAAAAACTTGCTGAATGAATGAGTGAGTAAATGAATGCATGCTTTTTATCATGGGAGCTTGAGAGCCATGGTAGGTTTTTAATCTGTTTAGATTTGCTCTAGGAAATGCTGCTTTGGCAGCATGGTAGAAAAAAGAAGGGTGCATTTTCATTTATTTTATCCTTTCATGTTGATACTTGAGCACCTAGATTTCCTGAAAAGGAAGGAGAAAAGGTACAGACTGATTAGAATGGGGTAGATGAGAAGCAGGAGACAAACTGGGTGGGTGTCAGAGTCATTCTGGGGAAGATGCTGGTGGTTGGTCAGCGGGGTAGCTGTGGGGAGTTGGAAGAAGGGGTAGACTTGAAAGATGACCAATCTGAATGACTGCTGGAAGGTAAGGAGTTGGGAGCAGGCAAAGGTGATCCCAAGATATTCACGATTTCCATTTGCCAAAGAAAAGTCAAATTTCTTGCTGCAGAGGAAGGAGGTAGTGAGGGGAGAAGACTAGTGAGGGGCTAGTGAGTAGGAGTCACCTCCCTCTCCAGTATCCTTGCCTGGAGAATTGCATGGACAGAGGAGCCTGGCGGGCTGCAGTCCATAGGGTCGCGCAGAGTTGGACACGACTGAAGAGACTTAGCACACACGCATGTGTGCTTAGACCCTTCAGAGGGGCTGCCCTCCCCTCTTGGAAATGCTTGGGCACCCCCTATTCTAGACTTCAGGCAAAATAACAAGACANAGCCTGGCGGGCTGCAGTCCATAGGGTCGCGCAGAGTTGGACACGACTGAAGAGACTTAGCACACACGCATGTGTGCTTAGACCCTTCAGAGGGGCTGCCCTCCCCTCTTGGAAATGCTTGGGCACCCCCTATTCTAGACTTCAGGCAAAATAACAAGACAGAAGGGAGTGCTCCGAGACAGCATGCTGATGAAAGTAAGCAGCTTATTACCATATGAGACTACCGTATGAGACCACATAGATTTCTTTTCCTTCTAAATACATGTTCATCTATTTCTTTGTATTCAAAGCAAGCAATATGGCAACAGACACTTGGGGTTTCTTCACTATTTATTGATATGCAATAATGGTCTGGAATAAGTTAACTGGATCCAGCATTTTCCCAATTTTCACTCATTAAAGCATCCTTCTTATTAGACTCAGGAGTCACTCATTTAATTTCTTCATTGAGATAAGCACTCTCCAGAGGGTTGGATGTTCTTGGGGCTCATTAGACTGTGGGATGGCAGTAGAGGTTCTGGTGGCTTGAACTAACCTTGGTGGGTTGATCCAAACAGAACTTGAAGGAGGTGGGGCTCTTTGGGAGGATGCGGGGATACTGTGGGTGTAGGTGGACCATGCTACAGATGGAGGCTCCGTGAGGCTGATGGACTCATTGCTGATAGATGAAGCTAAAGAGGGGGGATAGATGGGACTAAGGGGGATATACAGAGTGTTCCAGAATCTCAAGCCGGCATTACACCAGACATGTTTTCCTCCTGGAGCACCAACCTTTCCCTCTCCAGAGGATAAAGTGAGAACAATTATGGAGGCTGTCTAAGCAAGCTGGAAATCCACAGGGGAGGCAGTCAGAGAAGATCACGGGGAGGCTTAAATCCACAAGGCTGAAGCTGTCATTCACTGGCAGACGCGAAGGGGAGATAATGATCAAGCTGGAAGTACATAGGCACTGGCTGGAGCGGCAGTCACAGGTGGGATTTCTTTTCTTGGAGCCTGCCCATGGAGTGAATATGTGGCTTGTGGGGCATGTTTGGGAGTGGGGAAGACCCTGGGCCAGATGTCAGGAGACCTGGGCTTGGATGGCCTCCAATGTGCTATGACTTACTTGCCTTTCAGAGCATCAGCTTTCTGCCTTGTTAAGAGAGATGGTAGATTCAGTGGTCTCTTTTAAAAAACTTTATACATATGAGAATTCCATATAAGTTGAACTTGGATATTTCCATTTGGGTTGGGGAGAAAGATCACAGTGTTATCTCTCTGGTGGTACCAGGTCCCAGCTGAAGGGCAGTTGCAAAAGGCCCTTGTTTTTTTCTTTTTTTTTTGAGAGTAGAAACTTATGGAGGAGAGAAAGCAAGAAAGCAAGGCTCAAGAGGAGGCTAATCTATAGAGGTGGTCCAGCGGAGTCAGGGAATATCAGTGCAGGGAGGCCAGGGAGCAGGGCCAGGACTAGAGTGAGACTACATCTGAATCTTCGGGGTGAAATTACAGTGGGGTTATGCTTCAGTGGGTTTTGGATAAAGCACACTAGGGCACCTGATTTAAGATGGCATCATTCAGGTTATTCAGGTGCTGACACTCGATTTGCTAGTGAGTACCTTCTTAAATTCTGAACCCTACACTCCCACTACCTCACTCTAGAGGTAGGTATCCTGTCCAAACCAGCAGAATGGCCAGAGCGATCCAGAATGGCTCATCTTGGATGGAGGGAGTATCAGAGAGATAGAGAAGAGAGACTTCTTGGACAACCAGGCTGAGAGAGTGGCCAGGAAGAGGCCATATCCTCTGCCCATTTTTAAGTTGTTTTTTTTTTTTTGCCATTGAGTTGTACGAGTTCTTTGTATATTTTATCATATATCAAATATATGATTTGCAAAATTTTCTCCCATTCTCCATGTTGCCTTTTAACTTTACTGATGGTTTTATTTTGTTGTGCAGTCTTTCATGTAGTCCCATTTCTTCCTTTTGGCTTTTGTGGCCTTTAGTTTTGGTGTCAAATATAAGAAATCATTGCCAAGACCAATGTCAAGGAGCTCACTCCCTGTTTCTTCTTGGAACAGATCTTAAATATAAATCTATAATCAATTTAGAGTTGATTTTCGTGTATGATGTAACATAGGCATCTGGTTTCATTTTTTACACGTGACTATTCAGTTTTCCCAACTCTATTTATTGAAAAGACTATGTTGCATTGTTTTTTAGTTGCTAAGTCATGTCTGACTTTTTGCAATCCCTTGGACCATAGCTCGCCAGGCTCCTCTGTCCATGGGATTTCATGGGCAAGAATACTGGAGTGGGTTGCCATTTCCTTTTCCAGGGGATCTTCCTGACCCAGGGATGAAACCTGGGTCTCCTGCATTGCAGGCAGACTCTTTGCCCACTGAGCCACCAGGGAAGCCCAAAGAGGTTATCCTTCCGCATTGTATATTCTTGCCTCCTTTGTCACAGATGAATTGCCAATGGGTTAACTTCTGGGCTGTCTATTCTGTTCCAGTGATCTGTGTGTCTGTTTTTATGCCAATGCTACACTGTTTGATTACTATAACTTTGTAAAATAGTTTGAAATCAGAGTGTGTGATGATTCCATCTTTATTCTTCTTTCTGAAGGTTGTTTTGATTATTTGAGAGTGCTTGTGGTTAGGATTGTTTGTTCTATTTCTGTGAAAAATGCCATTGAAAATTTGATAGGGATTGTGTTGACTCTGGATTGATTTGGGTAGTATGAAGATTTTAACAGTATTAATTCTTCCAATCCATGAGCACAAATTTTGTGTCTTTTACAATTTTTTTAATCAATGTCTTATGGCTTTCCAGTGTACAGATATTTCACGTCCTTGGTTAAATTTATTCCTAGGCATTTTATTCTTTTTGATGCAACTATAAATGGGATAATTTTTCTAATTTATCTTTCTGATATTTAATTATTAGTATATGGAAACACAATAGATTTTTGTTTAATGATTTTGTATACTCAAACTTTACTAAATTCATTTGTTTCCAGGCAAGTCTTTATTGGGGCTCTTGCTGCAGCAGTGGGGAGCAGGAACAAATAACAGGTTCCCAAGCTTGCTTGCTCCCTGAGGGGCAGTGTTTCTTATATGGGGTGAGGGTAGGGGTGTGTCCAGGGGTCGGGTTGGAGGGGTGGCTTAGGTGTTTTGCTTACCTCTTAGGGCTGTGGTATGTGCAGGGGGCAGCTCTTCAGAAGTGGCAGTTGGGTTTTTGGTTTCTTTGTATCTTTTGTCTAGAATTTGCCCTAACTGCACACCCATGCCATGATTTTTTGTTCTAATAGTCTTTAGGATTTTCTAGATATAATATCATGTTATCTGCAAATAAGGAGAGTTTTGCTTCTTCCTTTTCCATTTGGATGCCTTTTATTATTTTTCTCTTGACTAATATGATTTGACATCCAATATTATGTTGAATAAAAGTGGCAATAGTGGGCATCCTTGTCTTGTTCCTAATCTTGGAAGAAAGTTTTTAGCTTTGCAGCACTGAGTATGTTCTTAGCTGTGGTCTCTCATTTTTCTCTAGTAATCTTTTCCCATGTTGATATAGTTCAGTTCAGTCGCTCAGTCATGTCTGACTGCAACCCCATGGACTGCAGGACGCCAGTCTTCCCTGTCCATCACCATCTCCCGGAGCTTACTCAAACTCATGTCCACTGAGTTGGGGATGCCATCCAACCATCTCATCCTCTGTCATCCCCTTCTCCTCCTGTCTTCAATCTTTCCCAGCATCAGGGTCTTTTCAAATGAATCAGTTCTTCGCATCAGGTGGCCAAAGTATTGGAGCTTCAGCTTCAGCATCAGTCCTTCTAATGAATATTCAGGACTGATTTCCTTTAGGATTGACTGGTTGGATCTCCTTGCAGTCCAAGGGACTCTCAAGAGTCTTCTCCAACACTGCAGTTCAAGTGCATCAATTCTTTGGCTTTCAGCTTTCCTTATGGTCCAAATCTCACATCCAGACGTGACTATTGGAAAAATCAAAGCTTTGACTAGACAGACCTTCATTGGCAAAGTAATGTCTCTGCTTTCTAATATGCTGTTTAAGTTGGTCATAGCTTTTGCCTTTGATTATTTTCCAGAGTTCTAAAAAAGTTGATTCTGACCAATTTTTGGCCAGTTTTCTCACTGTTATGGAGGAGACAATTTTTGAGAGCCTTTACTCTGCCATTTCACTGGTATCCCTTGGACTATACTTGAAATGCTTTTCTATGTGATTGTCTTCTCGTTTCTCAGAAATTCAGCTCAAATATCTCCTCCACTGTGAAGCTATCTCTGGGTCCTCTGGGTAAGGAGTAAGCTATCCCGTCATTCTCCTGTACCTCTGTGTTCATGCCTCCGTTATTTCACTTTTCACAAAAACAGTTCTTTATGTCTGTTCCTATCTCTCCTCCCAGACTGCAAGCTCCTAACTGTGACTTATCATTCCCCAGGCCCAGGTCAGTTCCTGACACACAGGAAGTATTCATGTATGTAGGCTGAAGAGTATCGTCCGGAGACCTCAGTGCCTGCCCAAAGGCTTCTCAGCTCCGCCGTCGTGTTCTCCTCCTGCTTCTGTGACTGGCTCATAGCTGACCTCTGTCTCTTCATTGTATTGTGTGGTGGAGATTTCTGTGTGATGATGAGAATGATGATACTGTAATAGCAGCTAATATTTACACAGAGTCTATGTTAGACACTAGATATAAAGCTACAAGAACTTTAAAAATATATTTAAAAGATCAAGTATTGATGTATTTTGGTTGTACTGGGTCTTCCTTGCTACTCTTGGGCTTTCCCTAATTGCAGTGACTGTGTGCATAGGCTTCTTGTTGTGGGGTGGCTTCTCAGGTTGTGGAGCACGGGCTCTGACTGCTAGGGTTTCAGTAGTTACGGCACGTGGGCTTAGTTATTCTGCGGCATGTGGGATCTTCCCTGTCCAGGGATTGAACCCATGTCCCCTGCATTGGCAGACCGGATTCTTATGCACTGTACCACCAGGGAAGTCTGCTAAAAGTTTTGTCTTCAGTAGCTAAGAGTTTGATACCCAGTAACCCATTTAATTCCAGCATCAGCTCTATGAGGCAGGTACTATGATCATAACTTTACAGGCGAGGCTGGGTAAGGGAAGGAGCAGAAGTGGGGTTGGATGAAGGCTGATTTCAGTAGTTACGGCACGTGGGCTTAGTTATTCTGCGGCATGTGGGATCTTCCCTGTCCAGGGATTGAACCCATGTCCCCTGCATTGGCAGACCGGATTCTTATGCACTGTACCACCAGGGAAGTCTGCTAAAAGTTTTGTCTTCAGTAGCTAAGAGTTTGATACCCAGTAACCCATTTAATTCCAGCATCAGCTCTATGAGGCAGGTACTATGATCATAACTTTACAGGCGAGGCTGGGTAAGGGAAGGAGCAGAAGTGGGGTTGGATGAAGGCTGATTGTAAAACCCATCTTTTAACTGTCCCATCTGAGGAATCTCTGAGAGGCATTGGAGGAGGAGGAGCCACACTAGCCTTTCCCTTCCCTGGGACCTCTTCTGCCTCCTTGGCTAAACAGATGTGGCTCCCAGGTGAGCTTAGCCCACCCTCGTGCTTTGAAGCAACATGGCACTGAAGTCTCCTCTAGCAGCTGGTTCCCAGGGCAGTGAGGTGGAGAGGGCCCATTTCCCTGGCATTGGGGTGACAAGCGCAGCCTGGAGGAGAAATGTGACATTCCTCGTCATCATCCCAACGGCAGCATGGAGACAGCCCCAGACTGCTGGGAAAGCCAACCCACACAGAGGTGAGATCTCATCCGCAGGGCTCAGAAACATTTCAACAAATGCTGATGTCAGTCTCCTGAATACAGCCCTGTCAGCAGGAAGGAGGAGGGTATTATGCCAGCATGCATGGGGCACACTTTTTGGCACAAGGGACCTGGTTGCTAAGCAACAGGAGCTGGCTTCCCCTCCTCCTTGTAACCTTTTTCTCTGTTTCTAAGCTTCCAGTTGGCAGATGGGAGGGGCTGGGGCTGCCCAGCCCAGCCTAGCCCTTGGCCCCCTTTCCTGCAACAAGGGGTCTATTCATGGTTTCTGAGCAGAGTTCATTGTCTCTCTCGTGTGTGTGCGTGCGTGTGTGTGTGTGTGTGTGTGTGTGTGTGTGTGTATAGGATGAAGAGAGGAGCCATGTGTAAATTAGGGAGACCTCAGCCTCCAACCAAGCTGGCCAGGCTATTTAATCAATGCTGATCCAAGAACAGAACCAGGCCATTGCCTAGCAGATCCCCAGGCTTTCATCAGCGCCACTGACCCACATGGTAAGGCTACACCCTGTTCTGGCCTCCCTCACTTTCAACCCCACCCTTGATCCCAACCCTTGACCTCACCCTTGGGCTTCTTTGTCGTTGTTCAGCGCCTAAGTCGAGTCTGATTTCTTGCAACCCCATGGACTGCAGCATGCCAGGCCTCCCTGTCCCTCATCATCTCCCAGAGTTTGCCCAATTTCATGTCCGTTGAATCAGTGATGCCATCCGACCATCTCATCCTCTGCCACCCTCTTTTCCTTTTGCCTCTGGCAGCTCTGGTGCACAGGCTGGATCCTAGAGGGGGCCCCGTGAGGCCAGGTGGTTTCATTTTCTGGTTTCATTTTCCCTAGGGGCTGACATCTATTTCCCTCTCTCATCCCCCATATGGCTAAGCCAGGTGCTTTGCCCATAGGTGACTCTTAGTAAATCATTATTACTTAAAAGGAGGACCTGTGTCATTAAAGACCATTTTTGCAGGTGACCACAGGAGCCTGGACAGGTGAGTGCTGAGTTGGGGCAGCGTCCCCGGTGAGGCCAGTTTGTTCAGAGGCTGAATGTCAAGCCAGGCTCCCTTGATCTGAGACAGGAAAAAAGGCTGAGCATGCCCTGGAATTCTCTCCAGACCAAGTCTGTTGACATGGGAAGGTGGTCTGCAGGGGAGATGGGTGTCACTTCAACTTTAGGGACTCTTTCCACTTGACTGGAGTATAATTTCATTGAAGAAAGGATCCATAGCTTTTCAGTTCAGTTCAGTCACTCAGTCATGTCCGACTCTTTGCCACCCCATGAATCGCAGCACACCAGGCCTCCCTGTCCATCACCAACTCCCAGAGTTCACTCAGACTCACGTCCATCGAGTCAGTGATGCCATCCAGCCATCTCATCCTTGGTCATCCCCTTCTCCTCCTGCCCCCAATCCCTCCCAGCATCAGAGTCTTTTCCAAAGAGTCAACTCTTCGCATGAGATGGCCAAAGTACTGGAGTTTCAGCTTTAGCATCATTCCTTCCAAAGAAATCCCAGGGCTGATCTCCTTCAGAATGGACTGGTTGGATCTCCTTGCAGTCCAAGGGACTCTCAAGAGTCTTCTCCAACACCACTTGAGCTTTAAGCCAACTTTTTCGCTCTCCTCTTTCACTTTCATCAAGAGGCTTTTTAGCTCTTCTTCACTTTCTGCAATGAATAATATTGCTATGATTATTCCTGCAGAAGTTGTTATGAATATGTGTTTTCAATTCTCTTTGGTCTATACTTATGAGTGAAAATTGCTAGTTCATGTGATAATTTTATGTTTAGTATTTAGAGTAATTGCCAAACTTTTTTCCAAAGAGGCTATACAATTTACAATCCCGCAAGAAATTTGCAAATGTTCCTGTTTGTATACCTCTTCACTAACATTTGTTAGTTTATCTTTTTTTATTTATAAATCATGTCATTTATCTGAAGACTTTTCTTACCATATACCCAAAAAATAATCAGTAGTGAGATCTTTATTATTCTAAGTTGTTCCCACCTTGATTTTCCTGGGGCAGTAAATATGGTTTAACATTAATGGCTAAATTATTACAGAAAAATAGTCTACCTTATCAATAGGAAAACATAAAACAAAAATCACTTCAAAATATCCATTTTATGCATTGCTATTATCTGTTGCTTTATTTCATGGCTGGAGTCACCATCTGCAGTGATTTTGGAGCCCCCCAAAATAAAGTCTGACACTGTTTCCACTGTTTGCCCATCCATTTCCCAGAAAATGATGGGACCAGATGCCATGATCTTCGTTTTCTGAATGTTGAGCTTTAAGCCAACTTTTTCACTCTCCTCTTTCACTTTCATCAAGAGGCTCTTTAGTTCCTCTTCACTTTCTGCCAGAAGGGTGGTGTCATCTGTTTATCTG
>SJYT01077028.1:53208-123629 GCA_006410635.1 Cephalophus harveyi | reverse complement strand
TTTTATCTGCATATCTGAGGTTATTGATATTTCTCCCGGCAATCTTTTTAATTTTTTTTTTAAATTTTATTTTTACTTTATTTTACTTTACAATACCGTATTGGTTTTGCCATACATTGACATGAATCCACCATGGGTGTATATTAGCTCCCAATCCTGAATCCCCCTCCCACCTCCCGCCCCATATCATCTCTCTGGATCATCCCTGTGCACCAGCCCCAAGCATCCTGTATCCTGTATTGAACATAGGCTTGTGCTTCGTTCTTACATGATAGTATACACGTTTCAATGCCATTCTCCCAAATCATCTCCCGGCAATCTTGATTCCAGCTTGTATTTCTTCCAGTCCAGTGTTTCTCAAGATGTACTCTGCATAGAAGTTAAATAAGCAGGGTGACAATATACAGCCTTTTCCTATTTGGAACCAGTCTGTTGTTCCATGTCCAGTTCTAACTGTTGCTTCCTGATCTGCATACAGATTTCTCAAGAGGCAGGTCAGGTGGTCTGGTATTCCCATCTCTTTCAGAATTTTCCACAGTTTATTGTGATCCACACAGTCAAAGGCTTTGGCATAGTGAATAAAGCAGAAATAGATGTTTTTCTGGAACTCTCTTGCTTTTACATATTTCTAATTAATACATTGGGCTTCCCTGGTGGCTCTGATGGTAAAGAATCTGCCTGCAATGCAGGAGACCTGGATTTGATCCCTGGGTCAGGAAGATCCCCTGGAGAAGGAAATGGCAACCCACTCCAGTATTCTTGCCTGGAGAATTCCATAGACAGAGGAGCCTGATGGGCTACAGTCCATGGGTCGCAAGAGTCAGACATCACTGAGCAACTAACACACTTTAATATATTATTATACTTAATATTTGTGTTTTGCTTTATAAAACCCTTTCAGCCACATAATCTGTTTAGTTTCTTTCTTCCTCCTTCCCTTCTTCTTTCTTTCTCTGCCTTCCTTTCTTTCTTTCCTTCCTTCTATTCAATGTGCATTAACCGAATTCCCACTTTGTGCTAGGACTTGAGCCAGACCCTGGGATCCTAGACCAGAGAGAAAGGGGAGAGAGAAAGACAAGTAAAGGAGCATAATGTAGGGTCACAATAGGTGCCCTGCGGGTTGGAGAAAGCTTCCTGAAAAGATGGCACTTAAGCTGAGTCTCGAAGGGTCCTGGGGTCAGTGTGTGGAAAGGGAGAGCAGTCGCCATGCCTTCATGGAGTGAGAGCGTGAGAAGGTGTGAGGATGGGCATGTGTGTTAACACGACCTCTAATCCTGCTGTGGAGGAGTTAGCGTTGGCAGGTGAGGATGGAGAGCTGAGGAGGGTGAGATCACAGAAGATGCTGTGAGTCATGCCAGGGTGGTCCTGAAGGCTACAGAGACCTACTGGGTGCTATGACGATGAGGTTAGCTTGCTCATGCTTGCATTTTAGAAAGACCGCTCTGGCTTGGAGAAGGAATGGAGACGAGGCTAGAGGGGGGAGGCTACTCAACAGGAAGCTGGATTTACCACTCTTATTTCATAAATGAGAAAATTAAAATTTGGAGGGCTGATGAGTTATCACCTTCACCCAGTAGGCTGTAGGCCTGGCTTTGAACAGCTGGACTGGTGGTTTTTGCCAAGATCTTATTCTCCATCACTCTTCTTCACGGGCCATGAACTTCAGACAAATGTCTGACCTACCCCCTCCTCTAAGCTTTCTTACTCCCATTCCTTTGCCTCCTCAGTATCCTTTTTCTGAAACACCCAAAGCCCATATATGTCATTTCAAACCCTATTCATCTACGATGGCCTGTCTCAAAGGCTGCCTCTTCCAGGGAGCCTTTCTTGATGTTCCCAATAAGAAGAAAGCTGTCCTTTTGAATCCCAGTGGTAGCTGAACGGAACTTCCCTTTTGTCGCTGAACACAACCTACCTTCAAGGACTCACACGCAGGTTCTCTGGGTTGTTGGTGGTGGAGGTCCGCTTCATTTATCTTGAACTCCTCACAGCACCCCCATCGTGGCCTGTCCACTTGGGCTGAATACTATTTACTGGGTGAGTGACTGCATGGTTCACTGGGGAGGTAGGTGCTCTTCTTCCTCTGAGATGGGAGGGAATGATGAAGGTGGGATCTTAGGATCTGATGAGGGATGTTGAGGGACTCAGTGGATGCCCTCCATGCTGGTGAGGGGGCGGTGATAAGTGGAGGCTTCGGAGTCAGCCCAGTCAAGGCTCGGGTGTCTGCTGTGACACTTACTGGGTGGGTGAGAGTAAGGTGGGTAGGGCAAGGGGTTCCAGGAGAGCTGGGAGGCCCGAGGGGCATCTGTGGGGACACACACCGAGTCCCCAGGGTGGAAAAAGATTTGCAAGTGGCAGCGAGGATGTGGCTGGAGTTAGAGAATGAGGACTTGGCTGGGTGGAGATTTTCTTCTTGGTGAGTGACTGACAGCTGTTTCTGCAGAGCCTGATGCTGGATGGCCAAGCCCCCACAGAGGCTCAGGATGCAGAGGAGAGGCCAGGATGTGCAGAGCCAGGAGACTTGCTACAGGGGCCTGAGACCCAGCAGCAACCCAGTAGGCCAGACTGGGCCACTGGGGAATGGCAGGGTGGGGCAGTGATGGGACGGTCTTCCCACATCCCCCAGATTCCTTCTCCCCAGATCTTCCTAGGTCAGCCTTAAATGACTGATGGCCAGAGGCTTTCTCACTATCCGTCCTAGACCTGCTTTCTCTCTGTTTCCCATCTGGGGGCTTGAGTGGGCTCTGAAGCTCCTGTGATCGGAGCTCTGCCCCCACTCCACCCATCCCATGATAATGGGTCAGGGGGAGGTGGGCAGGTGCAGTGGGGCAAACTCCTGCCGCCGCCTGGTCTCTGTCCTGCCCTTGGGGTGCAGTGGGCTGGTGGGCAGGGGCAGGGCCCTCAGACACTCCTCTGCCCTCCCCGCAGTCTCTGGGGCAGGGCGCTGGTGTGCCGGGCGGCGCTGCTGGGCGGCACTGGGAGCCCTGGGGCTGCTGGCTGGTGAGGCGTTGACTCTGGCCTCTAGGTCAGTGCTGGGACCTTCAGTGGCTGGGGGAGGGACAAGACAGACTCTGGGGGTGCTGGGAGAGAGGAGCAGGAAGTGAGCGGGTGTCTAGGGCAGGTGGGATGACTGCCTTTTCCATCTACTCTGACAGCAAGTGGAGACGGGATGCAGGTCCAGCCGGAGGGCCTCGGGCTCTATGCAGAGAAACGTTTTCATCCTATAGTGAGAAATGTGCTTGAGCAGGTGATCCAGGGAGGCCCTGGTCAAGCTTCACCTGGAGATCTTTCCCAGTGTGAGAGAGAGACAGACAGACAGAGACAAGACAGAGGGCGTGATGCCTCTCTGCGTGTTGGGAGGGACCTGCCTAAAGCAGGGTGGTAATGAGGAGGCCCCAGAGTCTGCCTTCCCTCCCTCTGCAGGAGGTGTCTTGTTCTGTTCCTGGGCCCCCTCCTGGGGGAATCCCTTCCTTTCCCAGCCTCTTCTCTGTGACCCTCTCCTTGTCTTTGTCTTCTGAAGCGCTGTGTCTGTGGCCGGCTGCCTCTCAGCCCACTCCTGGAGCCCTGCAGGATGAGATGACTTTGAACTGCTCTGAGGCCAGCTCCTGGGCCCCCTCCTGGGGGAATCCCTTCCTTTCCCAGCCTCTTCTCTGTGACCCTCTCCTTGTCTTTGTCTTCTGAAGCGCTGTGTCTGTGGCCGGCTGCCTCTCAGCCCACTCCTGGAGCCCTGCAGGATGAGATGACTTTGAACTGCTCTGAGGCCAGCCGTGAGGAAGCCCTATCACCTCGATTCCCAGAACAGGTGAGCCGCACCCCCAAAGTGGGGAGACTGCCCTCCCCACCCCCCAGGCCCGGGGCCCCTGCACAGCGCTGGGGTCCGTCCAGTTTGCTGTCATCCACCTGCATCTCCTGTGCTGTGAGGGTGAGGCCCTGGTCCAGCCTCCAGAAGCTGATCTCTGATTCAGGGCTTTCAGCACTTCCCGGGGACTGTTTTGATTCCTAGTGGGGGCACGGCTAAAAACTCAGGCTGCCAGGAGAGGTGGCAGCTTGCCATCTGGACAGAGGGAGCCTGCCATGCAGGGCAAGAGGAGCCAGGTGTGTGTTGGGGGCCAGGGTGTGGTGGACACGGGTCTTGACCCAGTGGCAAAGAAGGTGTAGAGGGCTGGAAACTTCACACCACACTATCTCCCCACCCCCGCCCCCAATTTTCTCCCCTCCCCTCCAGGTAAGGGTGGAGAGTCAGAAGATATGGTGCTGCCAAGGCTGGGGTTAGAATCAGTTACAGAAATTATTTAGGATCGGCTTGCCTGCCTTTGCTAGCTGTGTGTGCCTCTGAATACATTGCTTCTTTGAGCTTCCATATCCTTCACCATGAAATGGAGATAAAAATATTTACTGCAGGAAGCTGTAAGCATAATAAGAGCATAAAGTGAAGGAGCTTACCACAGAGCCCGGAAAAAGCAGATGCTCAGTAAGTGGGCACCATCTCCAGTACTGTCACAAGATTTGAAATTGGATGCTGCTGCTGCTGCTGCTAAGTCGCTTCAGTCGTGTCCAACTCTGTGTGACCACAGAGACGGCAGCCCACCAGGCTCCCCTGTCCCTGGGATTCTCCAGGCAAGAACACTGGAGTGGATTGCCATTTCCTTCTCCAATTCATGAAAGTGAAAATTGAAAGTGAAGTCGCTCAGTCGTGTTCGACTCTTAGCGACCCCATGGACTGTAGCCTATCAGGCTCCTCCGTCCACGGGATTTCCCAGGCAAGAATAGTGGAGTGGGGTGCCATTGCCTTCTCCAAAAATCGGATGACCTGGCTCCATCACTTGCAGATCCTGTGACCTGGGGCAGGTCGCTTGACCTTTGGGTCTTACTTCCTGCTGCAGAATGGGGAGGACGGGCATTCTCACGCCATTGGGCGGCTGTGACCCTTGGTGATGGAGCACGTGTGAAAGTGTTTGGTTAAACACAAACCTGAAGGGCAGCACAGAGAGGGTTTCTTTTGTTCTCAGCATTGGCTGGCTCCCGGGGGAATAGGGAGCCTGACATTGGGTGACCCAGGCGATCATGAAGGTCTCTTCAGGACCCATGGTGAGGGGTCCAGCTCTTCCATCCCGCTGCGGATGGGAAGTGGCTTTCATGCCGTGGTCTCAGTATCTTTCAGAATAAACACTTCTGAGGACTTCTTGCTGGAAGTACAGCTGAGGGCCCGGCCAGACTGGCTGCTGGTCTGCTACGAAGGCTGGAGCTCTGCCCTGTGAAGGAAATGGCAACCCACTCCAGTATTCTTGCCTGGAGAATTCCATGGACAGAGGAGCCTGACGGGCTACAGTCCATGGTGTCACAAGAGTCAGATATCACTGAGCAACTAACACACTTTAATATATTATTATACTTAATATTTGTGTTTTACTTTATAAAACCCTTTCAGCCACATAATCTGTTTAGTTTCTTCCTTCCTCCTTCGCTTCCTCTTTCTTTCTCTGCCTTCCTTTCTTCTTTCCTTCCTTTCTTCTATTCAATGTGCGTTAACTGAATTCCCACTTTGTGCTAGGACTTGAGCCAGACCGTGGGATCCTAGACCAGAGAGAAAGGGGAGAGAGAAAGGCAAGTAAAGGAGCATAATGTAGGGTCACAATAGGTGCCCTGCGGGTTGAAGAAAGCTTCCTGGAAAGATGGCACTTAAGCTGAGACTTGAAGGGTCCTATATTCCCACTTTGTGCTAGGACTTGAGCCAGACCGTGGGATCCTAGACCAGAGAGAAAGGGGAGAGAGAAAGGCAAGTAAAGGAGCATAATGTAGGGTCACAATAGGTGCCCTGCGGGTTGAAGAAAGCTTCCTGGAAAGATGGCACTTAAGCTGAGACTTGAAGGGTCCTAGGGGTCAGTGTGTGGAAAGGGAGAGCAGTCGCCATGCCTTCATGGAGTGAGAGCGTGAGAAGGTGTGAGGATGGGCATGTGTGTTAACACAACCTCGAGTCCTGCTGTGGAGGAGTTAGCGCTGGCAGGTGAGGATGGAGAGCTGAGGAGGGTGAGATCACAGAAGATGCTGTGAGTCAGGCCAGGGTGCTCCTGAAGGCTACAGAGACCTACTGGGTGCTATGACGATGAGGTTAGCTTGCTCATGCTTGCATTTTAAAAAGATCACTCTGGCTTGGAGAAGGAATGGAGACGAGGCTAGAGGGGGGAAGCTACTCAACAGGAAGCTGGATTTACCACTCTTATTTCATAAATGAGAAAATTAAAATTTGGAGGGCTGATGAGTTATCACCTTCACACAGCAGGCCGTAGGCCTGGCTTTGAACTGCTGGTCTGGTGGTTTTTGCCAAGATCTTATTCTCCATTACTCTTCTTCACGGGCCATGAACTTCAGACAAATGTCTGACCTACCCCCTCCTCTAAGCTTTCTTACTCCCATTCCTTTGCCTCCTCAGTATCCTTTTTCTGAAACACCCAAAGCCCATATATGTCATTTCAAACCCTATTCATTTATGAGGGCCTGTCTCAAAGGCTGCCTCTTCCAGGGAGCCTTTCTTGATGTTCCCAATAAGAAGATGTCCTTTTGAATCCCAGTGGTAGCTGAACGGAACTTCCCTTTTGTCGCTGAACACAACCTACCTTCAAGGACTCACACGCAGATTCTCGGGGTTGGTGGTGGTGGAGGTCCGCTTCATTTATCTTGAACTCCTTACAGCACCCCCATCGTGGCCTGTCCACTTGGGCTGAATACTATTTACTGGGTGAGTGACTGCATGGTTCACTGGGGAGGTGCTCTTCTTCCTCTGAGATGGGAGGGAATGATGAAGGTGGGATCTTAGGATCTGATGAGGGATGTTGAGGGACTCAGTGGATGCCCTCCATGCTGGTGAGGGGGCGGGGATAAGTGTAGGCTTTGGAGTCAGCCCAGGCAAGGCTCGGGTGTCTGCTGTGACACTTACTGGGTGGGTGAGAGTAAGGTGGGTAGGGTAAGGGGTTCCAGGAGAGCTGGGAGGCCCGAGGGGCCTCTGTGGGGACACACACCGAGTCCCCAGGGTGGAAAAAGATTTGCAAGTGGCAGCGAGGATGTGGCTGGAGTTAGAGAATGAGGACTTGGCTGGGTGGAGATTTTCTTCTTGGTGAGTGACTGACAGCTGTTTCTGCAGAGCCTGATGCTGGATGGCCAAGCCCCCACAGAGGCTCAGGATGCAGAGGAGAGGCCAGGATCTGCAGAGCCTGGAGACTCGCTACGGGAGCCTGAGACCCAGCAGCAACCCAGTAGGCCAGACTGGGCCACTGGGGAATGGCAGGGTGGGGCAGTGATGGGACGATCTTCCCACATCCCCCAGATTCCTTCTCCCCAGATCTTCCTAGGTCAGCCTTAAATGACTGATGGCCAGAGGCTTTCTCACTATCCGTCCTAGACCTGCTTTCTCCCTGTTCCCGTCTGGGGGCTTGAGTGGGCTCTGAGGCTCCTGTGATCGGAGCTCTGCCCCTCCTCCACCCATCCCATGATAATGGGTCAGGGGGAGGTGGGCAGGTGCAGTGGGGCAAACTCCTGCCGCCGCTTGGTCTCTGTCCTGCCCTTGGGGTGCAGTGGGCTGGTGGGCAGGGGCAGGGCCCTCAGACACTCCTCTGCCCTCCCCGCAGTCTCTGGGGCAGGGCGCTGGTGTTCCGGGCAGCGCTGCTGGGCGGGACTGGGAGCCCTGGGGCTGCTGGCTGGTGAGGCGTTGACTCTGGCCTCTAGGTCAGTGCTGGGACCTACAGTGGCTGGGGGAGGGACAAGAACGGACTCTGGGGGTGCTGGGAGAGAGGAGCAGGAAGTGAGCGGGTGTCTAGGGCAGGTGGGATGACTGCCTTTTCCATCTACTCTGACAGCAAGTGGAGACGGGATGCAGGTCCAGCCGGAGGGCCTCGGGCTCTATGCAGCGGAACGTTTTCATCCTATAGTGAGAAATGTGCTTGAGCAGGTGATCCAGGGAGGCCCTGGTCAAGCTTCACCTGGAGATCTTTCCCAGTGTGAGAGAGAGACAGACAGACAGAGACAAGACAGAGGGCGTGATGCCTCTCTGCGTGTTGGGAGGGACCTGCCTAAAGCAGGGTGGTAATGAGGAGGCCCCAGAGTCTGCCTTCCCTCCCTCTGCAGGAGGTGTCTTGTTCTGTTCCTGGGCCCCCTCCTGGGGGAATCCCTTCCTTTTCCAGCCTCTTCTCTGTGACTCTCTCCTTGTCTTTGTCTTCTGAAGCGCTGTGTCTGTGGCCGGCTGCCTCTCAGCCCACTCCTGGAGCCCTGCAGGATGAGATGACTTTGAACTGCTCTGAGGCCAGCAGTGAGGAAGCCCTATCCCCTCGATTCCCAGAACAGGTGAGCCGCACCCCCAAGGTGGGGAGACTGCCCTCCCCAGCCCCCAGCCCGGGGCCCCTGCACAGCGCTGGGGTCCGTCCAGTTTGCTGTCATCCACCTGCATCTCCTGTGCTGTGAGGTGAGGCCCTGGTTCAGCCTCCAGAAGCTGATCTCCGATTCAGGGCTTTCAACACTTCCCGGGGACTGTTTTGATTCCTAGTGGGGGCACGGCTAAAAACCCAGGCTGCCAGGAGAGGTGGCAGCTTGCCATCTGGACAGAGGGAGCCTGCCATGCAGGGCAAGAGGAGCCAGGTGTGTGTTGGGGGCCAGGGTGTGGTGGACACGGGTCTTGACCCAGTGGCAAAGAAGGTGTAGAGGGCTGGAAACTTCACACCACACTATCTCCCCACCCCCGCCCCCAATTTTCTCCCCTCCCCTCCAGGTAAGGGTGGAGAGTCAGAAGATATGGTGCTGCCAAGGCTGGGGTTAGAATCAGTTACAGAAATTATTTAGGATCGGCTTGCCTGCCTTTGCTAGCTGTGTGTGCCTCTGAATACATTGCTTCTTTGAGCTTCCATATCCTTCACCATGAAATGGAGATAAAAATATTTACTGCAGGAAGCTGTAAGCATAATAAGAGCATAAAGTGAAGGAGCTTACCACAGAGCCCGGAAAAAGCAGATGCTCAGTAAGTGGGCACCATCTCCAGTACTGTCACAAGATTTGAAATTGGATGCTGCTGCTGCTGCTGCTAAGTCGCTTCAGTCGTGTCCAACTCTGTGTGACCACAGAGACGGCAGCCCACCAGGCTCCCCTGTCCCTGGGATTCTCCAGGCAAGAACACTGGAGTGGATTGCCATTTCCTTCTCCAATTCATGAAAGTGAAAATTGAAAGTGAAGTCGCTCAGTCGTGTTCGACTCTTAGCGACCCCATGGACTGTAGCCTATCAGGCTCCTCCGTCCACGGGATTTCCCAGGCAAGAATAGTGGAGTGGGGTGCCATTGCCTTCTCCAAAAATCGGATGACCTGGCTCCATCACTTGCAGATCCTGTGACCTGGGGCAGGTCGCTTGACCTTTGGGTCTTACTTCCTGCTGCAGAATGGGGAGGACGGGCATTCTCACGCCATTGGGCGGCTGTGACCCTTGGTGATGGAGCACGTGTGAAAGTGTTTGGTTAAACACAAACCTGAAGGGCAGCACAGAGAGGGTTTCTTTTGTTCTCAGCATTGGCTGGCTCCCGGGGGAATAGGGAGCCTGACATTGGGTGACCCAGGCGATCATGAAGGTCTCTTCAGGACCCATGGTGAGGGGTCCAGCTCTTCCATCCCGCTGCGGATGGGAAGTGGCTTTCATGCCGTGGTCTCAGTATCTTTCAGAATAAACACTTCTGAGGACTTCTTGCTGGAAGTACAGCTGAGGGCCCGGCCAGACTGGCTGCTGGTCTGCTACGAAGGCTGGAGCTCTGCCCTGGGGGCGCGGGTCTGCAGGCGCCTTGGACATCTTAGGTAACTGAGGCCGGGCCTGGGGCCTGAGGAAGGTGGAGGGTGGGTGGGTCGGGGAGGGGCTTTGGAGACCCTGGCTGCTACCATCAGAGTACTCAGGAAATGACAAGAGGTCATTTTGGTCATCTCCTGGCCTCTGGGCATGATGGTGCCCCAGCCTGTTTCTCTCCTTTGGGCATCCTTGCTTTTCAACAAAATATAAATCCCAGCAGAAGTCATGCATTGTCAGAGTCTTGCTCAGTCACTAGCCTGGTGCAGTATCTCCTGTACATTCTGTTATACTAACCCCCCGTCTCTTGTGTTGCCATTTAAAGCCAATTTCCTCCCATTTAATCTCCTTTCCTATGAAGACTCACTCACCACAAGGCAGTGAACCTGTCTGACATCAGGCTCAACAGTTCCAAGGAGTTTGCTCAACTCTCTCCTAGACTGGAAGGCTTCCTGGAGGAGGTGTGGCAGCCTAGGTAGGGCTTCTCTGGAAGGGGTGGGCTTGCGGGTGGGACTGAGTGGTGCCCCTCACTTCCATGAACAACCCAACAAAAATCTTCCTATCATGGGAACCTAGTGGTAAGGACACCAGAGGCATAAGATAGGATGACAGAAAGGAATATTTCATTTGCCCCTCACAAAAATGGCAGGATTGGGTGTTATTGTCAGAGGATTTGAAATGGCACTCTTATTCCCATTTCACAGATGGGTAAACTGAGACTCAGTGAGGTAAAGGGCTTTGTGTAAGGTCACAGAACTGATAATTGGCCAAACCCTGTCTTGAAAACAGGCTCTTGCCTCCAAACTAGTCCCCCTTACTCCTGCCACACTTTATTTGGATGATTCTGGTATCTTAGGAGAGAGATAGTGGACTGCTTGGAACCCAGAGACTCTGCAGAGAAGAGAGGGTTCTGGAATGGACCTTTCCCCGATCCTGGGGGTGGGCATCCTCAAGCTTTCCAGCAGTCCTCTCAACCCTGCTCTGAAGCCTTCTCACCTCAGCAGCCACTGTTCCTGTCTGAACCTTGGCCCCTCCGACCCAGCTCCTGCCCTCTGATGCTCCATCAGGGGAACGCAGCGCTCCTGCCTTAGATATCTGAACAGGCAAAGGAAACAGCCGTGGACAGACTCGGCCAGGAGAGCCGGAGGGCTGGGGGTTTGGGAAACCAGTAGAAACTGAGGGTCCAGGCATTGGATGCTGGGAGCAAGAGATGAGCAAAGAGAAGAGAGCTTTGGTCCAAAAGGAGTGGAGGTTTATGCCAAGAAAGAGGAGGGGAGAGGAGGGTGGGCCGTGAGTACACAGCACTGGGCAGAGGGCTGGGATTAAGTGGAGTCGGCTTGGGCTGGAACAGGAGGTGAAGGACCACGTCCGTTCACTCACTCGCCTATCCGCTCTGAGCATACCTGGGGCTTCAGTGGGAACAACTGAATTTTTACATCCATCAATGCTCCATTTGTAATTCTGGGCTCTGTCCACATTGACCCCTCGAATGGTCAGGCAGAGCATGCTTACTTCCTGGGAAACCTGCTATGAGGAGGGGTCTGAAGGCTTGGGTGGGAGCGGGAAGCAGACAGCTGTGGCCACTGAGTGAGTGGCTGTCTGCTGTCCCCCAACAACGCCCCCTCCTCCAGGCCCCGAGGGGTGTTGGGCTGGACTGGGCCCCTGTCCAGCTCCTTGCTGGCGCTGCCTCTGGTCTGCAGGGACCGCTGTGCTTCTGGTCAGATCATCCCCCCAAAGTGTTCCGGTGAGTCCCCTCCCAGGTCTGGGAAGGAGGTGGTGGGAGAAGGTGGTCTCCCTCATGCCCCTGGTGTGGAAGAGCCCCGGTGGGAGGCTCACCTGGGTCTGGGGGGATGTCTTGCCCACCCACCCACTGGGCCCTTCCTGCAGACACAGTTTTGCCGGAACAGAGCCCCATGGACGCCTCTGTTCTGTCCCCCACCAGCTGCTGATCTGGGCAGGCGACCTCCTTGCCTCACGCCCTGCCCTGGCCTCTGACACCCCCTCCCCTTCTTCCGGAGCACCGCAAAGGGGGAGCAGCAGCTTCCAGAATCTAAGGAGGGCAAGGAACTAGGGGCCAAGTGGGAGACAGTGCGTGGAGTTCCTTTCTCCCGTCTTCCCAGTCATCTAGCCATCTTCTCGTATCATCCCCCCGCACGACAGGCCCCCATCTGACCTCTCCTATGGCCCAGGCATTTTCTTAGGTCCTGTGGCTCCATGGACGACGCAGTCACAGTCCCTCCCTTAGCGAGACGGCCTTTCCGCTGCATACTTAGGACCAGGAATGATACACGGGAGCCGTCCACACTCCCCGGCAGACAGCACCGTGCTGACAGCCAGCTGTGTCCATCAAACGGGTGCTTCTCTGCACTGTGGGGTCAGGCCCCTGGCTTCCTGGATCGTGGGTGGGCAGGCAGCGGCTCCCGGGCGCTGTGGCCAGCATGGTCATGCAGGCCAGCGTGACCCTGGGCTCCCGGCACACGTGCGGGGCCTCTGTGCTGGGCCCGCGCTGGGTGGTGACCGTGGCACACTGCATAAACAGGCAAGTCTGGGGCCCCCCAAAACAGGAGAGGGGCACCTCTGGGGCCTTTTCTTCTGCCTTCGGTATGTCCTGTATAAGATGTCCAACTGTCTGCCTGCCCTGTCTGCTGCGAGTGGGCCCCAGGATGTTTGTGAAATTCTCCCCGTTCAGTCCTGCCGGAATGGCAGTAATAATACAAACACTGGTTCTTCGGCATCATTTGGTTTTTAAGGTTTTAAAATGCTTTCCCACTCTTAGCCCTCTGTACTTCTTAATGTTTATCAGCAGCATAATTAAAGAAGTTTCCCTGTGATTCTTTATGTCCTTCCTCCCCTTCAGGCTGGAAGCTCCATAGGGGCAGGCAAGAGTCTTGTTTACCACTGCATCCCTTTGTGGATTTCCCTTGTCTTGTTCCCATGGCCTAGAACAGTCCTGAAATACAGTAGGTACTTAATACTGGTTGGAAGGAAGGAAGGGTTCTCTGCCCGTCTTCTGTGATGGAAGGCAGGGCAGGTCGTGTAACCCTCGTGTTACAGCGAGGAAGCCAAGGCCAGGAGAGGGGAAGTGGTTCCCTCGTGATTACACCTAGGAAGCGGGGAGGCCACACCTCGGAAGCGAGGAGACAGTGCTGAGCACAGCCTTGCCGACTCAGCTTAGAGCTCTCATGCCACACGAGGCTCTTCCTTATCTGTTGCAAAACCTGGAGGGGGTTATGCTGGAGGGAGGCAGTAGTGGCCGATGACCACAGTGTCTCCCTTCTCAATCAATCAGGGCCTGAGCATTTATTAAGCACCTACTGCATGCTCAGTGTCTTACCAAATGCTGGAGTAGATTCGAAAAGGCCTGGGTCCTGGGAACTTGCCTCTCTGGTGGCTTCTTCCACCTGCCACCTCACCCATGTCAGCGTCTCCTGCCCCTCCTTCCCCCGGGCTCAGCGTGGCCTCTGCTAGCACACAGCACGTGTAGTTAATAGGATAACAGTTAATAAGTAGCACCATGTTATGGTTAATAAGACTTAATTTACCAAATATCCTTTCACCCAACCCCCCATCCTTGTAATAACCCTTTCACCTTCCCATCCTCATAACAAGCCTGACAGGGAGCTGAGGCAGGTGCATACAGATGAGGGAAGTGAATCTCTCCCAGTTCAAGAGGCAAACAGTTCCCGGGCAGGGCGCCTCCTCCAGAGTGTCTGCCCTCAAAGGCCAGCTCTCTCTTCTGCATGCATGTGCCAGGCACGCACATGCACCTGTGCATGCCCTCACACACTCATGCAAGGCTCACGTAAGTACACAGGCACACCTAGTCCTGTGCATGCTTACTCTCACACCACACGCACACACACACACACACACACACACATACTCATACACACTCAGCACTCCTCCCTTCCATTGGTCCCTGTTGGGGAATCCCCAGCAACACATGTTGCTTTATACTCTTTAGAGTCTACCATATACAAGTGCTCTCTGCACTGTTGTTCAACAGCTAATGCTTCTAAATTGACTTAAATATACTTAAAGGGAAATTTGAGGTTTCCACCAGACCTTATGACTTAGAGTGACTATAACAACCACAAAAATGTACAGACTGGAAGCAAAACAGTGCTCAAGTCCCAGCTTGGCATTGTGCTCTGCAGAACTACTGACTCAGGCTGCTCTCTCTGTGCTTAGAAGGGGAGGATGGAAGTCCAGAGAGGCACAGGGCGGCCCAGACAGTCTCTCTCTCCTCATTGCAGAGGGGCTGAAAGAGAACCGAAGAGGAAATACTTTCTCCCAGTGAAGTGGTGTTTATCTAACGGCAGGTATATACACTCTGTAAAATCAGGTTTGGGCTCACCCATAGAACGGGTCCCATAGTTTTGGAACCATGTCCCAGGAGGATCTAGACACCCTGGGGAAAATCCAAACAGGGTCCTCATTAGGAGAGGTTAGGTACAAGCGCCTAGCACGAGTTTCCATCCCTCATCCGTCCCAGGTGGGGGGTATCATTTGTACCCCACCCAGCCTAGGACGCCAGGTACACAGCAGTTTCCACACGGTCCTCTGCGTGAATGGTGACCCTCAGGTGGTACAGAGCCTGGCCCGCACAGCCACGCGGGAAGCTGGAACTAGGACTGTTTGAAGAAATCCGAAGAGGAAATACTTTCTCCCAGTGAAGTGGTGTTTATCTCATGGCAGGTCTATACACTCTGTAAAATCAGGTTCAGGCTCCCCCATAGAACGGGTCCCATAGTTTTGGAGCCATGTCCCAAGATCCAGATACCCTGGGGAAAATCCAAACAGGGTCCTCATTAGGAGAGGTTAGGTACAAGCACCTAGCACGAGTTTCCATCCCTCATCGGTCCCAGGTGGGGGGTATCACGTGTACCCCAGCCAGCCTAGGACGCCAGGTACACAGCAGTTTCCACATGGTCCTCTGTGTGAATGGTGACCCTCAGGTGGTACAGAGCCTGGCCCGCACAGCCACGCGGGAAGCTGGAACTAGGACTGTTTGAAGAAAGGGGCGAGGAGGACTGGCCGGCCTTGCTCCTTGTGCCCAGGTTCGGGGGCAGAGAGGCGGAGCCTGAGAGGGGCCCAGGACCATTGCCTCTCCGCACACACCGTGGGCACCGTGTGCCTGCTGACCGAAGAGTGGGATTTTCCGAGGGGCTTGGAGTGCTGGGTGTCTGGCTGGGGCCACACTGACCCCAGCCACAGTGAGTCAGCTCCCAGGGCCCTGGGTGCACAGGATGGGGGGTGGGGGTTGGGAGGGGAGGCATCTGTCCCCAGAAGTGAGGCACCATGGCCTCCTCCTCCCTGGCCACAGGGCAGCACGAGCCCCTTCTCCTCTGGCATCACCCTCGGTCAGATGGGGGGCCCAAGGGTCCTTCTGGGAGAACAAACTGGTATTTTCCCCCGAAACCCAGGCCCTTTCTTCTCCCTTGCCGCCTCCCAGGAGTGCCAGGGCCTCAGCATCAGGGTGTATGTGTGATGCATACCCCTCCCTCCAAGTCTGATGGACCCTCCTGGCCAGAGTCCTGGGCTTCCATGTCCCTGGGGTCCCTAACGCCCACTAGTGCCCCCGCCTCCCCGCCTCCATCTGTGACCCTCCCATCTCCCATCTACCTCCCTGCAGCCCGCGGGTCCGACGTGCTCCAGGAGTCTGTGGTCCCTCTTCTCAGCGCCCAGCTCCGCAACAACTCTTGCGTGTACAGTGGGGCCCTGACGCCCCACATGCTGTGTGCTGGCTACCTCCACAGGAGGGCAGACGCATGCCAGGTGTGCCCGAGGGCCTGGTGCGGGCCGGGGGCTGCGGGCTGGGTGCCTGGCCGATGTCTTCTCTGGTAGCAGAGGAGGAGCCCAGGCAAGTGGGCAGCGCAGTGAGGGTCAAGGAGGGGTGAGGCGAGACGGGATTCATCCTGGAAGCAGGACGGCTTGGAGTGCAGGGTGCGCGCCCAGCCTGGGGTGGGGGTGGGGAGCATGCTGGCGCCCCTCCACCAGGAGGGACTTAACTGCCCACTCCTCTGTGTCTGGTGGCTGAATCCCTCAGGGGGACAGCGGGGGTCCCCTGGTGTGCCTGGACGAGGGCATGTGGCGCCTGGTGGGGGTGGTCAGCTGGGGACACGGCTGTGCAGAGCCCAGCCACCCCGGAGTCTACGCCAAGGTTGCTGAGTTCCTGGACTGGATTCAGGACACGGCGGCACAGGTGAGTGGGGGCAAGTGGAGAAGATCGGTTTGTGAAAGACCCAACTCTCGAAAACCGTGACCCTTGCCCCTTAGGCCTGGGCCCTGGTGGGGGCAGGGGAAGGTTTCAGACTGCAAGGAGGAAGTGATGCTTATGACAGCTGAACATATTCTATCAGTTTAAGTATTCACTCGGGAAGAATCGACCTGAGTTTGTAGCCCAGATTCCTAAGCTTGGTAAACTTCAGTGTCCTGGTTATAACCATCCAGTCTATCTTATATGCTGTGATATGTGAAGATTACATGAACTAAGGCCTGTCCAGCTCTAGGCTCGGAGTGAGTGACCCAAGTGTTACGATGCTTTTATTTATGACCATTACTCTTCCCTGGTCCTGCCTGCCCTCCCTGTACTAGGGAGAGACCTCAGCATCTAGCAGTCTGGTTTCAGCAACTAATTCATTCTGTGTGGTCCCGAGCCAACCTCTCCACTTCATCCTTACAGAGGGAGAGGCAAGTGAGAGAACAAGAGCATGTGATTTGTATAAAGTCCTTTCCTAATGCAGGGCGTGCGTCTTTATGCAAAGCTGGGCTCAGGGCAGATAGTGGATAATACACTTTGTAGAGTTTACAGGACACCTATGTATCCATCTTCTCATTCAAACCTTACAAAAACCCTAGAGAAATGGATATGCTAGTCCTGTTTGATAGAAGTGGAAATGAAGGAGCTGAGTGGTTAAGTGATGTTTAAAAAAATTGTTTTTGGAGTATAGTTATTTACAGAAGTGTGTTGGTTTCGAGTGTACAACAAAGTGAATCTGTTATACAGACATATATAGTCACTCTTTTAAAGATTCTTTTGGACATATACACACAGCTATATATAAAATAAGTGATCTATTAAAATACTAGCTGCTTGGCTCATGGAGGGAGGAGCCACGCTGTGGATCAGCTCCTTTCTCTTTCAGCCCAGGACTCCCTTCCCCAGTCCTATTGATTAGTTTTCTCCATCTCGCTACACACCAGCATGTTTCCTGGGCTCTCTGGCAGGTCCACTAGATGGAGGAGAAGCAGTCCCGGATGCAGAAGGCATGGATCTCTTTTCAGTGCACCGGAGACAGTCACCACCTACCGGCCAGCCTCCAGGCCACTGTGCCTGTCTCTGTGGGCCCTGATTTCCAGTCTCTCTATCTCAACAGAGCGCCTCAAGGGTGGGAAAGAAGCTGGGACTGGGCTGGGAAGATGGGGGAGCAGAGGGCTGGGGCAGGGGGAGCAGCTGGAGAGGAAGAGGCTGTCGTTGGCAGCAAGGAGCCTGCCCTTCTACCCCATCCCCTCTGCGGTCCTGTGTGTATCTTTGGGAGGACGCCCAAGCCTGCCCCGGGCCTACCTTCTCCACACTCTCAGGCCGGGGAAGTACCTCCCTAGAGACCCAGACTGGGAAGCTCCTGAGCAGATGGGGTCAAGACTGGGTCAGCCCAGCTTCAGCCCACGGAGTCGGGATCCTAAACACTCCCTGTGGATCTCACCTGCTTCCTGCTCTCACGTTGCTCTGGCTGGCTCTGCTGTGCTAAGGCAGGAGACCACTGTAAGAATACTCTGCTCGGCGTTGGAACAGTGGGGAGATTTTAAAATGACAGTTCTGTGAACTGGTCCAGGACTTCCGGTATTAGAGCGAAGTACGGTGTCCGTCTCCCCCTCCCATTCCCGCCTTCTCTCTCTCACACGCCCACGGGAAGGTGGTCGTAGAGTAATTTCCTCCCATGCATGTTTCTTAAAGCTCTGGAGCTTGTCTCTCTAGTGCTTATTTATGTACCTCTTTACATTTGTTAGGACTTCCCTAGTAGCTTCGAAGGTAAAGAATCTGGCTCCAATGCAGGTGACCCAGGTTCGGTCCTTGGGTTGGGAAGATCCCCTGGAGAAGAGAATGGCATTCCACTCCAGTATTCTTGCCTGGAAAATTCCATGAACAGAGGAGCCTGGAGGGCTACAGTCCATGGGGTCACAAAGAGTTGGACATGACTGAGTGACTACATTTGTTAAATCTACATGTCATGATTGGCAACAAACAGAATGCTCCAGATATCCAGGTGCTCTGATCCTGCATGTCTGAGGGCCACCGAGTCAGTGCTCCCTCAGGAAGGGTCTGGTGGCCCACAAGACCTCTCTCTCCTCAGCTCTTGTTTCAGGACTGGGTTTTCTGGCTTAGGGAGATGTCTTTCTGAGTTTCCGCCCAGTTAGCATTTTCCTGGTTAAGCTTCTCCCTGACTCTCTTCTCTCTAGCAATTAAAATGCAGTTGGCATCTTGTTTCTCAAAACTGCAATGAATTTTTTATGGTGCTTACCCAAGGAAATGCAATTAGCATTTAGCAATAACACAACTTTTTTTTCATGAGTTTGTTAGCATTTTTTGAGGGGTAGTACAAATGAAGATCCATTTCTGGAGGGTCTGCTTCCTTTGCAGGAAGTGCTTAAAAAGTAAGGGCCACAGTTTACTGTGGTATTATCACCTGGGGAAGTGGTTGCTGGGAGTCTGCTGCCAAATATTATCACCTGGGGAAGTGGTTGCTGGGAGTCTGCTGCCAAATTGCAGAAGCAATGTGGGAGGGGCCCCAGCAGGTGGAAGGTAGCCTCACCCTGTGTTCTGAGAGCCCTAACCTCCAGCCTCCATCCTGAGATCAGCATTTACTCCTCTGCTCTAAGTCTCCACTTCAAGAGGCAATTCCAGGGCAGCCTATCTCCCTGGGCAGGCAAGAGTCACCAGCAAATCCATCAGCAATGGTCTTTTTTGTGTTTCTGTTGTCCCCTATATTTGCTTATTTAGAAGGTTTTTATTTGCCATAGTCATTATGATCTGTTAATAATCAGTAACATTTGGATACTACTTTACAGTTGAGCAATCCTGCTCACAGGTGGTATCTCATTTAAATTTCACACCGTCTATGTGGTGAAGATATTATTTTGCCCATTTCACAGGTGAGGATATTAGTTCAGAAAGATTTAAGTGACTTCCCAGCACCAACCAGCTAATAAGGGCCAAAGCCAGGATGGGAACCTTGAGTCTTTTTATGCCAAATCCACTTCACTGTTTTGCACACAGATGAACAAGATGGTCCAATATTGCACAGAAGTGTAGAATGGAGGGCTGGTTTAGTCACCTGTCCACAGTAATGCATAGCTATCTCTACTTTTTATACGCGAGGAAATCAAACCCAGGGAAGCTGAGTGGCTCCTGCTAGAGTCCCTTCCTGAGCAATGTTCTTACAGTCAGTTCTGCATGATCTGACTCAAAATGTAACAAATGAGTATCTTCCACAGGAGGACAATAAAGAGAATGCTAGTTAGAGAACTGGCTAATAGCAATTCCCTCTTTGCCTATAGATGGCCTTGGTAGATTTCACCAGGCTACCAGTCAGATCTACAGACTCAGAGGCTCTCATCTGCCCTTCTGGCACTGGCACCTGGCAATCCAGCCCTTAAAAATGAGAAGTGAATGTCCTGGGCTGGCTGCTAGAGAGCAGGGCTGGAGATGGGAGCGGAGGGTGGGAAGATTCAGGGATGGAAGGGTTTTAATGAGGACCAGCTGGGGTGCCCAGCTGTGTTACACTCTGCAGGGAATTCAGAGGTAGAGAAGTGGCTGCCTTATTGGAGCAATGAGACATTTGCAATAAATTATTAGTGGCCAGCCACGAAGCTGAGTGGCAGTAATTGCTAAGGGAGCTCCAAGAGCCTGTTGTTGACTAAGTCAGGGCAGTTCTGTGTGCAGGAAACATGTCTCTCTCCCCAGGGATTCAGCTTCCCACCTGCCTGGGGAGAGCCTGCAGCTTCCTGAGGCTTCCCAGGAAGGGGGGCTGCTAGCAGCCAGGGCAGAGCTCTGCTCTTATCTACTAGTTCTCTGTGCTTTGGGGGTCTGGTGGGTACTGCAGGGTGCAGGCTCTCTTCTTGTTAGACTTTCTGTAGAGTCCTGCTTCTCCTAGGAAGCCTTGCCGTGAACAAGGGGGCAGACCTGTCATTCCTTGGGAACATTTCTCAGGCTGTCTCTTGCATTTTATATTTCAAATTGTTGGGTTCACCCACAATAGGAGGAAACTGGAAATGTTATAAATGCTAAAAGCTGGGTGTATCGGCTGTCAGGAGATGCTTTTGCCAAGTCTCTTCCTCGTTTCCTTTTGTCTGCCTTCTCTGCCTTCTCCTAACCATACACTTAGGCCCTTCCTGGCTGCTCAAAAGAGAACCCACCCACGCCTGCTCCCACTCTTTTACCTCCCTCCGCATCCTGGGTCTGGATCCCTCTCCACTTCCCTCCTTAGACACACCAGAATGTGTCTTTGGGTTTGCGTCACCCCGGGGCCCTGCTTCCTGCTAAACTCACTGGAGCCCAGTGTGGTTGATGGCCTTTAAGCTGTGTCTTAAATACCTCCACCCCTAGGAAGGCTCCTCATAGTAGGTGGGGAGCCGCTTCCTACTGAGAGGTGAGGCTGGCGTCTCTTACACATTCCAAGGCCAGGAAAGGGAGACGTGGAACCACTGTAGGTTTCCAGTGCCCTGGAAGCCCCAGGGCTGAGCAGTGTAGGGAAATCTGCTGAGGGTCTTCTCCTGGGGTTGGTACTGGGATGGACCACGCTGGGGACTCAAACAGAATGGAGAGAGGAGTTGTGACTCCAGAAGGGGCCATCTCCCACTAATGTGATTGGAAGGCCAGGGCTTCCACAGGACTAGGCTTGTCTTCTGAGCATCTTCTCTTCTGGGGAAGCTCTGGCATCTGATGGCAGACAGTCCGGTCTGCATCTCTAACCCCTTGAGAATGTGCTGTCCTGAGCTCATGACTCAGCCTCCCTGGGGTTTGGTCTCCCATCTGTCAAATAAGAGGTCTGGGCAAGGGGGTCTCCGTGGGATCTGCCTTGTCAGGCTGGCTATAACACAAACCTCTGTTGCCTCTGGAGACATCTATCTGTCCACAGCGTCCACTTGGGACCCCCATGGAGAAGGGCCCTCTGCCTGGGACAGATGTAAAGGAACAAGCTTGCTTTGGCTTCTTAGGCTCACGCCAGGGCTGTGCTCCGACTGCCCTCTGGGTCCCTGGGAGGCTGAGGCCCCAGGCGGAAGATTTTAAAACCATCTTTCCCCTTGTCCCATGTGCCCTGGTGAAGGGCACAAGGGCACGTTTTCTCAGGGGCTCCCCAGCTTACTCCCTGACACGCCAGGCTCTGGGTGGGATTCCATGGTGCCAGCTCCCTAGAGACAGTAAGGGAATTTCCTTCCTGCCCTGAAGACTGTGGACACTTCCCTTCTGCCTGCTTTCCCTTGGCATCTCCTGAGCTGCCCACAGGATGCCCTACTCTCCAGCCTTTCCTCTTCCATATGGCCCAGGGGTGAAGAAAGTTCTCTGCCTGCAGAACCATGACCAGGAAGCCTGCGTCCGAGCCATCCTCTTTCCAGTGCCGTGTGCCAGGCACACCGAGGGCAGAGTCTTTCCCACGGTCCCTCAGTTAGGGGACCCCATCTTCCCAGATTGCCCAGGTCTGTCCCAGTTTTAACACTCTGTGTCTCCAGAAATCTGCAGTTTCTGGGCAAAGCAGGACAGTCACGCCAAGTCCGTCACCTCTTCTCTGTATAAAAGGCAAGATCTAACACCCTTCAGCCTCCTCCCATCCCTCTTTGGTCTGTTTGAGCTTAAAAGAAGCCCGGGGGGAGAAGGCTTCTTGGAATTCTTGAGATCTGGACTCTTTTACAAAGACGGTCACATCAGCGGATGCTGCGTTGGCCCAGAGGCTATCAGCCCGAGAGTCCCTCCTTCTGTGGGGTCTGTAGCTCAACTGACTGTCCCTCCTTTCTCTCAGTGGTCTCTCAGCTGGCACCCAGGGCAGCCACACCTCATCTGGCTTAGTGTTTGGAATAAATCGCCTGGCCCCTCCAGGCCCAGAAGCCCTGCAGTCTGGAGGAGGAGGAGGTGAGGCAGAATCAGGACTGCTCCCAAAAGCCAGGGACTCTGATGGCCGGGTTTCCCTTGGTCTCACTGATGTCTGGTCCACAGAGCCTGGGCCAGGACTCCGCCTGTGACAGGGGCTGGCTGTCAAGGGAGGGGGCTGGCACCCCCATCCGAGACGGTGGCTCTCTGCTCCTGGCCTGTGGCTCCCAGAGGGGATTGGGGAGGAGCAGAGGAGAGACTGCCAGACTGCGGGAGCCCGTGGGGATTTGGCGGGGTTTGTTTTTCCTCCACGCTGTCTGCAGAAGTGAGGGCATGAATAAAAGAAGGAGGAAGATTTACTGTTCCCACCGCTTGGCAGTAGCCCTGTATTTGTACAGGGGATTCGAGGCGGGAGGGGGTGGGGATGAGGCTGGCACTCAGAGACAGCCAGAGCCTTGTCAGGCTTTCTGCCAGCATCCTGGGGTGAAGATGAAGGTGAGGCTGGGAGGCGTCTCGTTGGGCCAGCTCTCCAACCACCAGGGGCCCAAGAGTCCCCTCCGCCTACCCTGCAGCCTTGCCCCTGCAGGAACCCAGAGCAGACGGCTTGCGTCCTTGAGTCTCTCAGTGCGGGTGCACGTGCTGGACCTGATGGGCTTCTGCAAGTGGGGACCCTTGCAGAAAGGGCCTGGAGCTGGGCTCGTCTGTCATACCTTGTGTCTGGGAATGGACTTTCCTCACGGCCTCGCCTGGCCTGGCCCTGGGATCCAGAACTTTCAGCTGAAAGTGGCTGTGGACAGGGTCCACTCTCACCTGTGTGTGTGTGTGTGTGTGTGTGTGAGTCGTGTCTGACTCTTTGTGACCCCATGGACTGTAGCCCACCAGGCTCCTCTGTCCATGCGATTCTCTGGGCAAGAATACTGGAGAGGGTGGCCATTCCCTTTCCCAGGGGGTCTTCCCAATCCAGGGAGTGAACCTGGGTCTCCTGCATGGCAAGCGGATTCTTTACCATCTCAGCCACCAGGGAAGGCCTTTGCATGTATGTCCATGGCTATACAAGACACTGTCCTTTGCATGTATGTCCTTTGCATGTATGTCCATGGCTATATCAAGACACTGTCCTTTCCTGGGGCCATCAAAAGATGGGTCACTTTTTGAAGCAAGTCACTCTTAATGGGCCACTCTGGCGTTGGGAGGGAGCAGAGAGAGGAGCGTCTGGGTGACTGGGGGTGGCCCCTGGGAGGTGGTATGTCTGGAGGTCTGTGTGCCTCTGTTTCTTTCTCTGAGGGTGTGCACGTGTGCATCTATGAATGTGTCTGTGTGCATCTGTGTGTGTCTGGGTGTGTTTTTGTCTGGGTGTCTGTATTTGTGTGTCTCTATGTGTGCGTATGTTCTGTGGGAAACTTTGGGGGACTTGAGAGGAGAAGCAGGAAGGGGAGAAATGTGAGGAGCCTGGGGAAGCCTCGACAGGATAAATCCCCTAACCCTGAAGAAACAGATCCGATTCCGGGCAGTTTCCTAATGAAGGGCCCCCACCTCTTTTATTGCCCTCTCCATGGTCAATGTCAGAGAGGACTTCTCTGGTCCAGTCTCCATGGGAGTTGAAATTCATTCCTGTCCATTAATTGAGGCAGAAAAAAGATATCAGAAGGGGATGGCCTCCCCATGCACCCCCACTCCCCTGAAGTACTGAAGCAGGGCACCCCGGCCACGTTTCAGGGAGCCCCACTTTCATCAGCCCGGCCCCCATGGTGGTCCCTGGGCTCCTCCTACCTGGTGGAAAAATACCCAGAGTGATTCTTCAGGATTCCCATTCACGGTCTCTCAGAAATTAATTGAGATAAACGTGGAGAAAAAGACTAGCGTACAAATAGCTTGTGCTCCAGAACTCTCTTACAGAATTCAATAAAAACTGAGGAGAGTCAAAGCTAATTAGGAAAAATAGATGTATAGGGTCAAGGAAAGGCAGTGGGAAAGGAACGGGGATATGGATCTGCATGTGCTTTGGAGAGATTGGAATTAAACCAGCCCTGGACTGAATTGTGTCATTTCCCTGTTCCCAGTGTGTTGAAGCCCTAAGCCTCTGTGTGACTGTATTTGAAGAAGGGCCTTTAGGGAGGTAATCTAGGTTAAATAGATCTTAAGGGTGGGGCCCTGATCCCATAGGATTGGTGTCCTTAGAAGAAGAGGAAGAGACACTGGAGCTCTCTCTGCTTTTCGTATCCACATGGAGAAGAGGCCACGTGAGGACACAGTGAGAAGGTGGCCATCCACCCTCCAGGAGGGGAGTTCCCACCAGAAACCCACCCAGATGATGGCATCTTGATCTTGGACTTCCAGGCTCCAGGACTGTGAGAAATAGATTTGTTCTTTGAGCCACCCAGTCTTGGTTTTCTGTTATGGCACCCCAGCAGACTCATGGGGAGCCCGGGCAGCTCAGCGGTAAAGAATCTGTCTGCCAATGCAGGAGACGTGAGTTTGATCTCTGGGTCAGGAAGATCCCCTGGAGAAGGGGATGGCAACCCACTCCAGTATTCTTGCCTGGAAACTCCCGGGGATGGAGGAGCCTAATGGGCTGTGGTCCATGGAGTTGCAAAGAGTCGGACACGACTGAGCAGGAGCACAAGCAGACTAATAGAAAACTAAATCACCACAGGACACACTCATAGACCAGTATAATCAACACCAGAGCAGCCCGGGCCGTTCCAGCCTGCCGTGCAGCCTGTGGCTCTGGCATTCCTCTTACCCTGTGTGGGAAGCATTTAGAGGAAGCTGGGCGGAGGGGAGAAGCGTGCTGGCCCTGGAGCCCTGAAGTCTGGGTCCTATTCTGTGGCTTGTTAACCAAGCCCAGTTATCACTGGTCCTTGCTGAGTTTCTATTTTCTCCTCTAAGTAACGGGACTAATAATATATGACATGGAACAACAGACTGGTTCCAAATAGGAAAAGGAGTACGCCAAGGCTGTATATTGTCACCCTGCTTATTTAACTTATATGCAGAGAAACGCTGCATCATGAGAAACGCTGGACTGGAAGAAACACAAGCTGGAATCAAGATTGCCAGGAGAAATATCAATAACCTCAGGTATGCAGATGACACCACCCTTATGGCAGAATGAAGAGGAACTAAGAAGCCTCTTGATGAAAGTGCAAGAGGAGAGTGAAAAAGTTGGTCCTTGAACTGCAAGGAGATCCAACCAGTCCATTCTGAAGGAGATCAGCCCTGGGATTTCTTTGGAAGGAATGATGCTAAAGCTGAAACTCCAGTACTTTGGCCACCTGATGCGAAGAGTTGACTCATTGGAAAAGACTCTGATGCTGGGAGGGACTGGGGGCAGGAGGAGAAGGGGCCGACCGAGGATGAGATGGCTGGATGGCATCACTGACTCGATGGACGTGAATCTGAGTGAACTCTGGGAGTTGGTGATGGACAGGGAAGCCTGGCGTGCTGCGATTCATGGGGTCGCAAAGAGTCGGACTGAACTGAACTGAACTGAAACTCACAGGGCAAATGGGAATACCAATAAAACTAAATAATGAGAATGCTCTGGAGATTGTGAAGAGCTAGGCAAATGTGAAAGGTTACCGTTCCCAACCTGTAGTGACAAACCTGCCAGAAGTCACGTCTATTCAGTCAAACCCCATTTATTGAATGTCATCTTGGAACTATGTCCCCTCTCAGCCTAGAGTACCCAGAACTGAATAAAGAAGCACTACCTTCAAGGGGTTTGTGATCTAGTTGGAGACACTCACTAAAAACAGGTCATAATTATTATCTGCTAAACAACATAAATATGGAATATTTTGAAAGAATTTGCTATAACCACCTTACAACCTTTATAGATAGATGCTTATTGCCAAGAAAGAAATGATATGGTAAGTGTAGAAATTTTCCACCTACTATCTTAGCATGTAAGCTTTCAAGAAAACCAGTGGAGGCTAACTGTTTTGATTGTAACCACAGAAGTGTGGTTTCCATGCCAACGTATTTGTGAGAATGAAAATCTCAAGATGAAATACTGCCTCAGAAATCACAGTATGGCTAGCCCGCCTTGGTTGAGTCATATTTTCAATAGAAAAGGTGAGCTCTCTCCCTGTCCCCCTCACCCCCAATGCCCGTGCCTGGATGTAGTGTGTGTGTGCTCCCAATGTACATATAAACACAATGGTAGGTAAAAGGGGTGGGGGGTGGGGATCTCTGAGGGATCAGATCAGGCTCTTCTTGGAATCCTGAATGCTAACCCTGGCCCATCACTTTATGTCCCTGAGTCTCAGTTTCCTTGTCTGTATGATAGGAATAATACTACCTTAAAAGATTTGTTGTCTTATACCTGAAATGATATCAAAGGTATTATTATCTTGAAAGAGTGAGTAGCATTGTAGTCACACTGGTAGCAGTCCAGAACACAGCTCAGAGTGGAAGGGCTTTCCCATGCCTGTAGGAGCCAGGCCAGCAAGGCGCTGGAGGCCTGGAGTTTGACGCCTGCCTTTAGTTCTGTGCCTGGCTTGTCACAGCATCTCCCCTGCTGGCTTCTGACCATGCCTTCCTCTCTCCCTTCTCTCCTCTTCCCTTTCCTCTTCCCTCCCTGCCTTCCTTTCCTTCACTGTTATTGAATACCTGCTGTGTGCCGGATGCAATAAAGATAAAGATCTCACTATTCCAATAGAAGCTCGAGGTCGTGTGTGCACTTGGAGATGAGCACCAGTCCTTTCAGGACAGGGTCAGGAATAAGGAGCCTGCATTGGGCATGGCGTTGAGTAGGGGATTATGCTTGAGTTGGACCTGGACTGAAGAGATGTTAGCCGAGCTGGGGCGGGACCAAGGGGATGTGACTGGGAAGGGAAGAGAGAATGAGGGCTTCCTGGGACAAGGAAAGTGCGTGAAATACCTGGTATTTCTGGGCAATGCCAAGTAGTTCTGAGCAAGTGGTCCTACGGTGATGGAGCGGGAGCAGGTCTGATGCCAGTGAACACTGCGTGGGGAAGAGCCAAGGAGTCCTCACTTTGTTCTGTGGGAAATGGGGAGGAGCCTGAAAGTGTTAAAGCTGGGGCGACTTGTAGTCAAATCTCGTGAGAACCTGTGAATGTATAATGGAGAGGTTGTTCTGGAAGAGGCATGCATGGGGGCTCTGAGGGTGCACTGGCACCCCATTATAACCAACTGAGCTGGACTCCAAACTTCTTCTAAAGATAAAATCTTTATTTGAAACCCTTAAATATATGAGGCAAAAGCAGTGTTTTGTTAGTATGCATTTATAGTCCCAAATTGGTGATACCCACTTATTATAAAATCAGTGTGACTGATAACGTCATTTTGGTGAGCATAGGAATTTTTAGTCAGGGACCGTGCATAAGATTGCAGAGTGATATCAGTTTCCAGACTCAGTTTACTCCCAGGGTTTGGTTCGGTTGCAAAGCACCAGGAAGTCCTGACTTACACATTTGCGTGCCTGCTTAGTCGTTCAGTCGTGTATGACTCTTTGCAACCCTTTGGACTGTAGCCCACCAGGCTCCCCTGTCCATGGGATTCATCAGGCAAGAATACTGGAGTGGGTTGCCATTTCCTTCTCCAGCCTTACACATCTAAGTAGTGGATAATAGCAATGGGTTTTCCACAACTTGACTTTTAGTCTCAGTAGACTCTTTAATTAAAAGGGGAAAACTTCGCTCAGAGACTTGCATAAAAATGTGTTAATTTTGTATTCTAAGTTAATAAGCTGATGGTCTCCGTGTGCCTAAAATGGTATTAAACGTACTTTAATTATGATTTAATTAGTTAAAATATCTTCACTTAGGCTACCATAACAAAATACTATAGACTAGGTGGCTTACATGACATAAATTAATTTTCTCACGCTTCTGGATGGAAAGTCCCAAGGTTGAGGCCTAAAAGGGTTTGGTTTCCAGTGAGACCTCTCATCCTGGCTTGCAAATGGCCATCTTCTCACTGTGTCCTCACATGATGGAGAGAGAGAGAAAGCTCTAGTTTCTCTTCTTCTGAGGACACCAAGTGACTTCCCTGGTGGTAAGAAGGCTAGGGCTCCATGATTCCAATGCAGGGGGCCTGGGTTTGATCCCTGGTCAAGGAACTCGATCCCACAGGTTGCAATTAAGAGTTTGCATGCCTCTTGCTGAAGGCAAAAGGAGAAGGGGGCACCAGAGGATGAGGTGATGAGATAGCATCACTGACTCAATGGACACGAATTTGAAAAAACTCCAGGAGACAGTGGAGGACAGAGGAGCCTGGTGTGCTGCAGTCCATGGGGTCGCAAAGAGTCATATAAGACTTAGCCACTTAACAGCAAGGACACCAATTCCATCATGAGGCCCTATCCCTGTTACCTTGTCTAAACCTAAGCACCTTCCAAAGGCCATCACACTGGGGATTAGGCCTTCAACATGTAAGCTTTCAGGGAACACAAACATTTAGTCCATAACAGTCTTATAGCACCAAGAAACCTTGATTTTCACAGTTAAGTAGTTGTGAATAGCAATAGGTTTTCCACAGCTTGACTTTTAGTCTCAGGATAGTCTCTAATTAAGGCGGGAAAACTTAACTCAAAGGCCTGTGTAGCAAGGAGAAATTTTGGCATCCTAAGTAAATGGGCTGGTGTTCTGCATGTACCCCAACTGGGCATATCACATTCTCATTGTGCTTTATATGGTTTTAATATATTTTAAATGAAATTTAGGGCTTCCCAGATGGCTCAGTGGGTAAAGAATCTGCCTGCAGTGCAGGAGACGCAGGTTTGATCCCTGAGTTGAGGACATGCCCTGGAGGAGAGCATGGCAACCCACTCCAGTATTCTTGCCTGGAGAATCTCATGGACAGAGGGGTCTGGTGGGCTATGGTCCATGGGATCGAAAAGAGTCAGATATGACTGAAGTGACTGAGCAGGCATGCATGCAAATGAAACTTAAATCGGTATTTAAGAAATCTTGAGCCACATATGGAAACTGAAGAGACATGAGATCATTCCTCCCTTGAGAGTGAAGGGTGTTGCCTGACTTGTGTGTGTTGGTCATTCCCTGGGGGACACAAGGTGACCCTCACCATGGTCAAAGTTGAACACTTAGGGTTGCACTAACACCCAGTTCTTCAGGGTGGGCATAGAGAGACTTCTCTCAGAACTGGCAGGAGTGTGTGTGTGTGTGTGTGTGGTGTGTGTGTGCGCGTGTGCAGGGGTAGCTACACAGAGTCTCTCTTTCCCATGGACAGCATGTAGCATTTGTGTAACCTTGGTCTCTGTCTGATCTGTGGGCTTTGGGAGAGCCCAGCAAACTGTCAGGTTATTGAGAAACCTTGTATCTATCCCGTGTACACTCCTGGAGATTCCCTGGACTACAAAAAGCCCACCAACAGGTGACTGGCAGCAGCTCCAGTTACTGAGTACCTACTGTGTGCTGGGCACAGGTTGATGCACTTTGTATGCACTAACATTTAATATCTTTGCAACAACCCTGTGAGACGACTGCTATTATTATCACCATTTTACAGATGAGAATATTGAGGCAGCAGGAGGTTAAGCATCTTCTTGCCCCAAATCACACAGCTAGTAAGTGATGGGGCTGGGATTTGAATCACCATGCCCCTTAATGTCTCTTGAAGATAAGAATTCACATGAGACCTCTGAGGTCAACTATCTTATCACTGGGAATCAATATGCTGCTAAGTCACTTCAGTCATGTCCGACTCTGTGCGACCTCATAGACGGCAGCCCACCAGGCTCCCACGTCCCTGGGATTCTCAAGGTAAGGACACTGGAGTGGGTTGCCATTTCTTTCTCCAATCCATGAGAGTGAAAAGTGAAAGTGAAGTCGCTCAGTCGTGTCTGACTCTTAGCAACCCCATGGACTGTAGCCCACCAGGCTCCTCCTTCCATTGGAGTTTCCAGGCAAGAGTACTGGAGTGGGGTGCCATAGCATTTCTTAATTTTCCCTACTAATACCCTCAGTGTTAGTCATAGAAAGTGTGTTCCTCTGATGATCTGCAACATGCAGTACAACTGGAGAGGAGGAGTCAACATATGTATGAACTTTTTTTAAAGGTATGGATATTATTTTTTATTATGGAATAAGATTTTTTTTGGCTGTGCTGAGTCTTCCATGCTGTGCAGGCTTTTCTTTGGTTGTGGCGAGAGGGGGCCACCATAGTTGCAGGGCGCAGGCTTCTCATTGCAGAGGCTTCTTTTGTTGTGGAGCGAGGGCTCTAGGCACTCAGGCTCAGGAGTTGTGGTTCCCCGGCTCTAGAGCACAGGCTCAATAGTTGTGGCGCACAGGCTTAGTTGCTCCCCGGCATGTGGAACCTTCCCAGATCAGGGATCGAACCTGTGTTTCCTGCATTGGCAGGCATTTTCTCTATCACTGAGCCACCAGGGAAGCCCTGAGCTTTTTCGCAGTGTGCTTTTTTGGAACTGGGCTTGAGCCCTCCCTGGTCTGGATTCACGGGGCTATCAGAAAGTATTATGGATCATGAAGTCAGTAAACTGTCCTAGTGGGTCTGTGAGCCAGGAAGTCTCCGTTTAACTTTTAATTGCATAATCCAAGATACAAAAGGATGGGACAGACTCGGTGCAGAGAACTGGTGGGATCCTGAGGCTGTGGGTGCAACGTGGTCCTGGCTCCTGGATCCTTGGCACTGCTTTTTTTTCTTCTGGTCTTGGTCCTTCCAAGTAATGAGAAACAGCCCATTAAGGTTCCACCAAAGATAGGGGGTTGAACGCTCTAAAGGAGCCTGGAATGAAAGCGAATCGACAAAGCAACTAAATTGATAGGAAACAGCAGAACGTGTGTGTGTGTGTGTGTGTGTGTGTGTGTGTGTGTGTGTGTTGGGGGGTGGGGGCAGCCATTGCAAGCTCAGTCTATTACGGGAAGATCCCACAAGGATTGGGGAGGCTGGATTTTCTCGAGAATGAAAGCTAAGCTGAGCAGACTGAATAAATGAAGACACCAAGTAAACACAGAGCTGCACCGATCAGCAGGACCAGCGCCTTCTGGAATCAGGTCACAGTCCAAGTGGAAGCTGACCTGTTTGCCGAGGTCTCAGAGTGGCCACCACACCTTGAAGTTGGAAAGAGTTTATTTCAGGATTAACGAAAGGAATCTCCTGCTGGGAGCAATTTTATGAAGCTTGTTATCTCTCGTGTTCACGCCAGAGGAGGAGAATAGCATCAAGGAAGGGCTTAATGAGTTTTTGGGGAGTGGAGGGGGAAAGGGCTGTTAAGGGGGGTCAGGAAGGTGCGGGGAAGCTGACTGAGCTCCTGGGATTGTCGCCGTGAAGGTCAGCAGCCCCCCCACCCCCTGGTGCCCCTGCACACCCGAGTGGACGCAGGTCACGATGCCCAGTGACCCTTGAGGGCTTCTGCACAGTTTCCCGTGTGTGGTACCCATTCCTGGGCTTAGTCTGAGCATCATATGCAGAGGTTGAGCACCCCTGACTCAGAGCCCAGAAAACCCAAGAGGGCAGTTCCCTAAGTCATGCTGAGCGCAGGCTTCTCTACAAGCAAGGAACTGGTTCCAACCTAACCACAGCTCTGTGAACTGAGTGTGCGGCCCTCTTTCTCTGTGGCCAGACCATTGCCCCTGGCCCAGAGAGCAAGGAGGGAACCAGAGCTTTGGGAACACCTCCTTTGTAACAGGCACTTGAATCACGCATGTTAACTACATTGGTTCACTGAATCCTTACAAAAACCCTGCCAGGGGACCGTCTGTTCTTTCTTGTCTAAATGGGGAAATAGGCTCAGAGAGGCCAAGCAACACATCCAAGATCACACAGCTGGTGAGGTGTAGGGACAGGGTTCAAGTACACATTTTGTGTGTGTGTGTGTGGGGGGGGTCCCAAACCCCCAAGTGCAATGTGTTCTTTGCATTACCCCTGCCTCCTGAGCAGAAGGCCAGAAGCTCACCTCTTTCCTGAAGCCTGGGAGCAGGTGGCACCATGCCTCCCAGCAGGGCCTGGGCCAGAGTGGTTCCCTCAGGACTCAGATGCTCTCAGTCCTTGCTCTGACCTTGGACAAGTCTTTTGACTATTCTGGGCCTCAGTTTCCCGCATGGCACTCCCTGTTCCCTCGTAGGACCATGCGTATAAGATGAGAGCAGATGTACAGAAGCCCTTTGTCACTGTCAGGGACAGGTTTGCCCATGGATCTTTAGGATGACAATTCTATCAGCGTTAAACTGCCCAGTGCGGTCCCTCCCCTCTTCTGGAACTTGCACCCCTGGGGATCTTGGGGAGAATGTTGGTGATGCATAGACAGACATTCTGGGCTTGAACAATGAAGATCTCACTATTCAACCAAGAAGAAAGTCATTGACAGTTTCTTTCAGCTCTGATCGTTGTGGGAAAGAGTGGGGGAAAATCCATCTAAGAGGCAAAGCTTTTGTGCCAGCACAAGAAAAGAAGTAATTTTTTGACTGAAGGCTTGCGTAGCCCACCAGGCTCCAGGGAACAATGGAAGGTGCTCTGGCTCAAGAGGAGGGAAGGCCATGGGTCAGTTCTCTGCAGCAGCTCCAGCCAGAATCTCAGGCCTTGGATGGAGGAGGGAGGTGGTGTTGGTAAACGCAGGAGGAGATGAAGGGTCCATGTGGACCTTGGGAGGCCCTGTGGGCTCCGTTCAGCGGGCTTGGCTCCCTGCTGTTGTGAAGGAGCCCTCCCAAGTCCCTGGCTGTCCCATTTATTTCCTAGTGGTGAGGTCCCTAAGGAACCTAAGGTCCCTAAGTTGCGAGCGTGTGTGCTTGGTTGTGTCTGCCTCTTTGCGACCCTATGGACTGCTGTCTGCCAGCTTCTCTGTCCATGGAATTTCCCAGACAAGTTTACTGGAGTGGGTTGCCATTCTTTCTCCAGGAGATCTTCCCGACCCAGGGATTGAATCTGCTTCTCCCGTGTCTCCTGCATCAGCAAGCACAGTCTTTACCACTGTGTCACCTGAAATGGAAATTATCCACTGAAATTGACCCTCTCTTAAAACACTGTCTCTAAAGAGACTTCATCCCTTCCCAGACCACTCCCTTTCTTGCCACCTGTCCCTCAGCTTGTTCTTTGCAGACTGTCCAGAACAGACACAATCTGATCAACACCTCCCACTCCCAGTTTTGATCCTTCAGAGACATAAGAGCTTTTATTGTGCTGTTCTTTATTTTCTGTGAGCATCCACTGAACTACTGCTCTGTGCCAGGCACCCAGAATGCGGATAAATAAATTGGCACTTGTATTAATCATACCTTTTTATTTTCTGGTGTTCTAACCTCTGGGCCTCACTGACTCTGGAGGGGTCACTTGGGACACTATAGATTATATATATATATACACATATATATATATGTATATATACACACATATGTAAGTATAGTTGCTGTAGAATATGTTACAGGTGTATAATATAGTGATTCACATTTTTAAAAGGCTATAATATATTTAGAGTTAAATAGAAAGCCCAATAAAATATATTGGGCTTCCCCAGTGGCTCAGATTGCCTGGAGAATCCCATGGATGGAGGAGCCTGGTAGGCTGTGGTCCATGGGGTCGCGAAGAGTCTGACAGGACTGAGCGACTTCGCTTTCAGTTTTCACTTTCATGTATTGGAGAAGGAAATGGCAACCCACTCCAGTGTTCTTGCCTGGAGAATCCCAGGGACGGGGGAGCCTAGTGGGCTTCCGTCTATAGGGTCGCACAGAGTCGGATACGACTGAAGCAACTTAGCAGCAGCAGCAGTGGCTCAGAAGTAAAGAATCGGACTGCAATGCAGGAGACGCAGGAGACTTGGGTTTGATCCCTGGGTCAGGAAGATCCCCTGGAGAAGAGCATGGCAGCTCACTGCAATGTTCTCGCCTGGAGAATCGCATCGACAGAGGAATGTGGCAGGCTACAGAACGTGTAGTCTCAAACAGTTAGAAATGACTGAAGCAGCTGAGCACACATAAAGTATATTACTCATTCTGTACCATATGTCCTTGGAGCTTATAGTTGTATCTTATCATTACACTTAGTTTATAATCTTATAGTTATACCTGCGACCTATAGTTTGTGCCTCTGACTCCTCTCTCCCTATGTTGCCCCTCCCCCTTTGCTTTCCCCATTGGTAACCTCTAGTTTGTTCTCTGTGTGTGTGCTGCTTTTTGGTTATACACACTAGTTTGTTGTACTTTTTAGATTCCACATACAAGTGATATTGTATAGTGTTTGTCTCTCTCTGTCTGACTTCAAGTAGCATGATGCCCTCCAAGTCCATCCAGGTTGGTTGGTGCAAATGGAAAAAATTTCATTCTTTTTATGGCTGAAGAGTATTCCATTGTATATATGTACCACATCTTCTTTGGCCTTCCCAGGTGGCACTAAAGGTAAAGAACTCACCTGCCAATGCAGGAGATGTAAGAGACTCAAGTTCAATCCCTGAGAGGAGGGCAAGGCAACACACTCCAGTATTCTTGCCTGGATAATCCCATGGACAGAGGAGGCTGGCAGGCTATAGTCCATAGGGTCGCACAGAATCAGACATGACTGAAGTGACTTAACACAGACATGCACACCACATCTTCTTTATCCGTTCATCTGTTGATGGACACTTAAGTTGCTTCTATGTATCGGCAGTTGTAAATAATAATGGTGCTATGAACATTAGGGTGCATGTATCTTTTCAAATTAGTGTTTTTGTTTTTTTCAGAGATATTTATTTTGGAGATAGAATATTTTAGGCTTGGTGAAAGAATTGATGAGGGGGAAGAATGTAGAAAGATGGGTGGCAATGTATACAAACCCTGAGATATGCTGGGTTTCTAACTTGAGCAGCTGGAGAACGGGGACATCATTCTTAAGTTGGGCAGACCACAGGAAGAGGAGATTGGAAGGGAAATTGACACATTCTGATTTGGACTTGCTAGGGGTGAGGTGTTCTCATTATAGGAAACAGCCTTGGTGGAGCAGCTGGAAATCAGACTCTGGGAGCCCACGTAGGTAAGGGTGAAATGTTTCTGGTGTGGGGTTGGCACTCCCTGAGTAGCCCTTAATGGTCTGTACTCTTTGCGGGACTATAGGGCTGCTTCCTTGTGTGCATTATGAGTTTCTCCAAAAGTTTATTTGTATCATGCAGCGACTCCAGAGATTCTATGTGGAAGGGTGGGGAGGGCTTGGCAGTAGGAGGGAGTGGGCTCAACTCCCTCCCCCCAGGGTGACTACACCCCTTCGGAGGTTATGGGCATTCTGGAAGGACTCAGAGGGAAGGGAGCTTGGATAGACCCATTTCATCTAACCATAACAATGCTAAAAACAAATGACTCAGCATCCTAGACTCTGCTTAGAAGTGAGATAGATCCCACCTCACCCCCCAAGTCTCCTGTTTTTCATATCAGATACAGTGTGTTTCAGAAATCCCAACCAAAGCCTGAGTATTACTGCTCAAACACCCCGAGGCAAAATGCAAGGAAACACAAATAAGTCTAAAGCTTTGGCAGAACAGCTGAGACCGTTAGAGCAGGAGAGAGAAAGCTGGCAAAACATCAAAGTAAAGCCAGTTTTCTTCTGCAACTCAAGGATTGTTCCAAAGACAGTAATCAAGTATCTGGAGAAGCAGAGAATTTGTCCTGGGCTGAGGTTGTGATGAGAGGTTCCCGCTGATACATGTGCTCTTGTTTAACCCTTTTCCAATGTTTCTGATGCTGGGTGAGGTGGTGTCTAGCTTAGGCTAGTGGTCAAAACCCCCAAGCCCAAATCAGCTCCAAAGAGAGGGCAGTGATGTAGGGGTGGAGTGGGGGATGGGGCTGAGTTTGGAGTGCGGCTTCCGAGGTGGCTCAGCGGTAAAGAATCTGCCTGCTAATGCAGGGAACTCAGGAGATGTGGGCTTGACCCCTGGGTTGGGAGGATTCCCTGGAGAAGGAAATGGCAATCCCTGCCAGTATTCTTGCCTGGAAATTCCCATGGACAGAGGAGCCTGGTGGGCTAGAGTCAATGGGGTCTCAAAGAATTAGTCATGAGTTAGTGACTAAGCAACAGTGGAGGGATCTTAGCTGAAGCAGATATGCTGGTCTATGGGCACTTAGATGTCCTTAATGGAAATCTTTGGTGTGTAAATGGGTCTTATTTATCTCCATATATTCAGCCTAATGCTGGCTGGCGCAGGCAGCTAGTACTTGGTAAATTTTTGAGGCATTATACTGTGAACTGCTTTATGGGAATAAAGCGGAGGGGATGAAACACTCCAGCCCGGGAGGAGGAAGAGTCTCCGCGAAGCCAGCAGTGGAGGAGGCCGGAATCTCCCCAGAGAACTTGTTGTGGAAGGTGAGGCTATTAGAGGGATTAAAGGAAGAGAGGAGGACAGACAGAATGAGGGGATAAGGGCTGACAAAGGAGAGCAAAGGAAGAGATGAAAGATAGCTGATGGAGATCAAAATGCAGGGACAGATGGAGGTCCTGGCAGGACTTCTGCAGGCCGGAGGAAGGAGACAGAGCAGTTCCCAGGCCTAGGAGCTCCTTCGCCTAGGCTCCATCCAGGTCCTTGTATGAAGGCCTCGGAAACTAGGGCAGAGACTATACGCTAAGTGGGCAACTTTGCCAGCAAGACCACATGGTTCTAATGCCCTTTCTCAGAAAATATCCCCAAATATCATTGTCATGTCATTTATCAACTCAGTGGCTCCCCAATGCTTGCAGCTTCTAGTCTCACCTTTATTCCTCATTTCCTATCCATTTACTCATTAATTAATTCAAAAATATTTAATGAGCGCCTCCTTTATGCCAGGTACACACTGGGCACAAAGGTTAAAATAGTGCAATCATTCTCGAAGTGTAGTTCCTGGACCAGCCTCATCAGCATCATCTGTGTATTAGTTATGTATGGCTGCCTAACAAGTCACTCAAGACTTAGTGGCCTAAAACAACAACAGCAATTGGCTGTCCCTCATAGCTCCCGTAGGTTCTGACTTAGGGTTTATTGTGAAGTAGCGGTCAAAATATGGGCTGAGGCTGCAGTCATCGGAAGGCTTGACCAGGACTGGAGGATCGGCTCCCATGGTGACTCATTCACATGACTGGTAAGCTGGTGTTGGTTTTTGGTTGGAGGCTTCAGTTCTAAACCCTGTGACCCTCTCCACAAGGCTTCCTGAATGTCCTCAGAACATGGTGGCTGGCATCCCCTGGGCAATCCAAGACAGAGAGCGGCAAGCTGCAATGTTTTCTATAACCTCATCTTTTTTTTTTTTTTTTTAAGTTAGTTAATTTGATGAGATAGTTGGATGGCATCACCAACTCGAAGGACATGAGTTTGGGCAAGCTCTGGGAGTTGGTGATGGACAGTGAAGCCTGGCATGCTGTAGTCCATGGGGTCGCAAAAGTCGGACACGACTGAGAGACTGAACTGAACTGAACTTATTTTAATTGGAGGATAATTACTTTACAATACTGTGATGGCCTCTGCCATACATCAACATGAATTGGCTATAGGCATACATGTGTCCCCCGCTCCTGAACACCTCTCCCACCACCCTCCCCACCCCATCCTTCCTGGTTATCATAGAACACTGGCTTTCAGTTCCCTGCATCATACATCAAACTCCCACTGGATATCTATATTACATATAGTAATGTATATCTTTGAATAAGAAAGTTGTGGTATATATACACAATGGAATATTACTCAGCTATAAAAAGGAACACATTTGAGTCAGTTCTAATGAGGTGGGTGAACCTAGAGTGTATTAGAAAAAGTGAAGTAAGTCAGAAAGAGAAAAGCAAATATCGTATATTAATGCATATGTACAGAATCTGGAAAGATAGTACCCGTGATCCTTTGTGCAGGGCAGAAAAGGAGACACAGACATGAAGAGAGGGTGGGATGATTGTAACCTCATCTTAGAAGTCACACACCATTGCTTCCACAAGACGCTCTTGTGTCACACAAGTCTACTTTATTCAATGTGGGAGGAAACCCTTGCATATGTACAGAATCTGGAAAGATAGTACCCGTGATCCTTTGTGCAGGGCAGAAAAGGAGACACAGACATGAAGAGAGGGTGGGATGATTGTAACCTCATCTTAGAAGTCACACACCATTGCTTCCACAAGACGCTCTTGTGTCACACAAGTCTACTTTATTCAATGTGGGAGGAAACCCCATGCAGGTTTCTCAGGAAGCAAGAATCTCAAGGGTCATTTGTGAGACTGGAAACTTGTTAGAAATGCAAATTCTCAGGGCTTCCCTGTGGTCCAATGGCTAAGCCTCTGAGGTCCCAATGCAGCGGGCCCGAGTTCGATCCTTGATTGGGGAACTAGATCCCACACGCCATAACTGTTTGGATGGTGCAACTAAGACCTGGTGCAGTCAAATAAATAAGAAATAAATATTAAATAAAAAAGAATGCAAATTCTCAGGCCTAACCTAAGACCTATGGAATCAGACACTCCTGGAAGAGGGACCTATAACTGGTGGGTTTTTTTTTTTTTTTTTCCTGGCCCTGCATTTAAGGTCTGCCTTAGCCTGAGCTCCTCTGACCCTCCCTCTTGCTCCTTATCTTTCCCTTCCTACTTGGGCCCTCTGCTGTTGTTGCAGAAACCAATACTCAAGAAACCAAGCACCACACTGGGAGAGTTGGAGAACCAGGTTTATTACACTGGCGGGCTCAGAGGAGCTAACACTCCAAGCTCTGAGCCCCGAACAAAGGGATTGCAGAGTTTTTATAGACAGACTGTAGTGGGCAACACTAGCTGTTAATAGGCTGGTTTAAACTAAGGCATTTCACGCTCGCAGGAACTGCAGTCAAGATGGGGAGGGGGATGCCTGGCCTGGACAGGCATGATTAAGCAGGGGCTGGGTGACTGCAAAGAGCAGGACAAGGGTGCGTGAGATAAACTCCAGTTCCTAGTATTGCAAGTCCCCACTTTCTGAGACTATGTGGCTAGGTGATCTAGACTTTGCAAGGGGCTAGCTGAGTTACAGAGGCTGGAAGGAGGAGATTGTGTAAAATTTTAACTTTTCCTCTTCACTGTCATCTGCCCTCTTTCTTGTTCCCGGGCCTCCAGTCTTCCGCATGGGTGTGACGGCCTCTGGCATGCTGTCTGACACGTAGTAGTTGTTTTATAAATGTGACCTTGCTTCCATTCCTTTGTTCTGGATTTCACATGTCAGCTAAAACTGGCACTTGCCAAGGGCTTTTGCCATCTGCCTCTACGGATTCTGAACCCTGTGCTGCTACAGCTCCTGACCTTCAATACCCCCCGAGGGGGATTCAGGGTGGAGAGTGAGGCAGTCTGTGTTCCAGGGAAACTGGTGGAACCAGTCTTTAGACAATCAGATATTTTCAGGAATGGATGTCATGATTCCAATCCTTGCATCTCCTCACGTCTAGGAAAGCTCTAAATTCCTTCTAGAAAAGCACTAACTTCCTTCATAGTGATGTCACCTCCTTGTGATTAGCACGAGACTTTTGTAAAACGAGTGCTTGATTGCACTGCACCCCCCCTTCACCAGAATCTTGTGTGCTGGCCTTCCCCCACTGCCTCTGTGAGCAGTCTCAGACCTATCCCCGGTGCTGTCTCCTGGGCTGCAGTCCTCACTTTGCCCCAAATAAAACTTGACTCGCAGCGCTCTTGTCGTACACCTTTTTCACTTGTCACACATTTCGAGGATCCATCTCCTGTGCCTTCCATCCAATCAAATTCTAACCTTTTTTTCAAAGCCTGATGGTGGGTTCCATTTTCACGAAGCATTTCAGACATCTCTAGTTTCTCCCTTCCCTGAATCTCTGAGCACTTACAGTCTGGCTCATACAGTCTAAACCTTGATTCCACTGATGCATTTTGTCCAGCATTTTTCTTTCTCACAAATTCTCCATTTGTGACCATCTCTGCAGCCCTAATCACTGTTTGAAATTGCTTTACTATTCTGCTTTCTTGCTGCTTCCTATCATCACCACCTAGGCCTCAGCCCTTGCCTCCACCAATAGGCTTAAATCACTGCCCCTCCCACCCAGGGCCCCTGGGAGAGAAGAGCCTCCAAGGTCAAATACCTCTAAATTGGTTTGTCTTTGTTAAAGTGCTCCTACTACATGCAAGGCCCCAAGGTAGAACTTGGACTATTGGAGAGATTTCCCTCATAGCTAGGCTGGTAAAGAATCTGCCTGCAATGCAGGAGACCCCGGCTTGACTCCTGGGTCCAGAAGACCCACTGGAGAAAGGATAGGCTACCCACTCAAGTATTTCTTGAACTTCCCTGGTGGCTCAGCTGGTAAAGAATCCGCCTGCATTGTGAGAGACCTGGGTTCAATCCCTGGGTTGGGAAGATCCCCTGGAGAAGGGAATGGCTACCCATTCCAGTATTGTAGCCTGGAGAATTCCATGGATTGTATAATCCATGGGGTGGCAAAGAGTCAGAAACGACTGAGCGACTTTCACTTTCACATTTCATGTGACTGTGGCGCATTCACATCCCGAGGCAGACACCTCCTGTGGCTGAAAGAGCCCAGGGCAAAAGGCCTGCTGGATTCCTGGCTCTTCTGCTGCATAATCCTGGGCAAGCCCTCCTCATTCATTCTGACTTCAGTTTTCTCATCTTTGACACGATGCCCACAGCCACCCACATCCAAAGGCTCATAAATACCTAAGGAAAGAATGGATATGGAAGAACGAAACTATAAAACTACAAAAGAAATGAGTGCTAATACTGAAAAGAGTTATCAGTTGTTTATTACCTACATATAAAATGTTTACTACATTTTAAGACCTGTGTCAGGTCCTGGATGTAGCATGGTGAAAGATCTCCCTTAATTATCACTTGAGACTTTGAAACGATTATCAGGGAGAACAAGGCAGAGCTAGATAGCTCTTATAAATTAATTATTTGTGGTGTAATTAGAATTTAGCTATTTTAAAAATTGAAGTATAGTTGACTTATAGGCTTCCCTGGTGGCTCAGCTGGTAAAGAAACCCCTGCAATGTGGGAGACCTGGGTTCGATCCCTGGATTGGGAAGATCCCCTGGAGAAGAAAAAGGCTACCCACTCCTACATTCTGTCCTGGAGAATCCCATAGACTGTATAATCCATGGGGTTGCAAAGAGTCGGACATGACCAAGCGATTTTCTCTTTCATTTGACTTACAGTGTTGTGTTAGTTTCGGGTGTACAGCACAGTGATTCAGATACCTACATGTATTTATATAAAATACATATTTTTCTGAGTTTTTTCCTTTATAGTTATTACAAAATATTGAGTATAGTTTGCTCGGCTATACAGAAGATCCTTGCTGTTTATCTATTTTATATATAGTAGTGTGTATATGTTGGAGAAGGCAATGGCACCCCACTCCAGTACTCTTGCCTGGAAAGTCCTATGGACAGAGGAGCCTGGTAAGCTGCATTCCACGGGGTTGCTAAGAGTTGGACATGACTGAGCGACTTCACTTTCATGCATTGGGGAAGAAAATGGCAACCCACTCCAGTGTTCTTGCCTGGAGAATCCCAGGGACGGGGGAGCCTGGTGGGCTGCCGTCTATGGGGTCGCACAGAGTCGGACATGACTGAAGCGACTTAGCAGCAGTAGCAGCAGTAGTGTGCATATGTTAATCCCAGTCTCCTAATTTATTCTTTCCTGTCTGCCCCCTCTTCCCCTTTGGTAACCAGAAGTTTGTTTTCTAGGTCTGTAGGCCTATTTCCGTTTTGTAAATAAATTCATTTGTATCTTTTTAAATTCCACGTATAAGTGATAGCATGCGATACTTTCCTTTCTCTGTCTGTACTTCGTGCACGTGTGCGTGTGTGCTCAGGTACGTCAGTCGTGTTTGACTCTGCAACCCAACCAGTAAGTAGTCCAACTATTATGGACTATGACCGCCAGGCCCCTGTGTCCATGGGATTTTCCAGATGAGAATACTGGAGTGAGTTGCCATACCCTCCTCCAGGGGATCCTCCCGACCCAGGGATCAAACCTGCATCTCCTGCTTCTCCTGTATTGCAGGCAGATTCATTCCCACTGAGCCACTGGGGAAGCCCCTGACTTACTTCACTTTGCATGGTAGTCTCCTGGTTCATCCCTGTTGCTGCAAATGGCATTATTCCATTCTGTTTCATGGCTGAGCAGTACTCCTCTGTGTGTATATACCACATCTTCTTTGCCCACTCATCTGAAGTGAACACTTGGCTGCTTCCATGTCTTGGCTATTGTAAATAGTGCTGCAGTGAACACTGAGGTGCATGTATCTTTTCGAATTACCGTTTTCTCCTGATACATGCCCGGGAGTGGGATTGCAGGATAGCTCTTCGAACGAGTGGGCAGACACTGTGTGTGAGGGCAGGAGGGAGGAATAGGAGGACTGGGACCCTGACAGGCTGGCAGAGACCAGCTGAAATGGTACCAGTTCACAGGCAGCTCCCTAAGACCTTCACCTTCCTTTCTTCCTGCCCCCAAGGGCCCCAGTGCAGTCCCCAGTTTTGCTATAGGACGTGGCTGCCTTGTGTCTTTCCAGTGGGCTGGGCCAAGGAGCAGAGAGGAGGTGGGTCTCTGTGGATTCCTCTGAGCTGGGCTTCATCTGCAAGAGGCCCCTTTGGAGAGCCTTGTCTCACAGGCCATGATCCCTCCCTCAGGACTATCCATCAGGCCCTTACCTTTTAAAAACTATAACAGCTGAACTGTAGCTCATATAATTATTTCTCAGATTGTTTTCAATTTCAAAAAGCAGATGTCAGTTCTAATTGCCTTGAGGACTGATTCCTCTGTACAACNGGCCCCTTTGGAGAGCCTTGTCTCACAGGCCATGATCCCTCCCTCAGGACTATCCATCAGGCCCTTACCTTTTAAAAACTATAACAGCTGAACTGTAACTCATATAATTATTTCTCAGATTGTTTTCAATTTCAAAAAGCAGATGTCAGTTCTAATTGCCTTGAGGACTGATTCCTCTGTACAACCGACTCAACTGCAGACATAAACATGCTTACCCTCCCCGCAGGGGTGGGTGTGGGATAAAAAACATGCCCCCACGGTTGGCTTCTAGTAAGGAGCCATGTTTGGGCCTGTCTCACTAACGTAACACTCTTGGGGCCCCTCTGGCCTGCTTGGGATGGAAGGCAGTCATCTGCTTGCCGCTGATGAATTCATGTTCAGAGAAGATGACAGCCAGGTGTAGTGGGAAGATCATTAGAGTGGAGTCAGGAGAATGCTCTTGGTCCCAGCCCCGTCACTAACTAGCTGGGGGCCTTGGTCCAGTCACAGAGTCTCCTTGTACCTTGAGTTCTCTTCTGTCGGATGGGTGGGAAGGATGGGGGTGACCCCTAAAGGCCTTTGCAGCTTTCATGGTCTGGGATTGTAGGAGCAGCCTCCAAGCTTGTTTCATGCCCTCTGATTTTATAATTTCTGTCTGCCTCTCCGCAGTACCTTTCTCCTCCTCACAAGCTGGTATTTCTGTGCACATCAGCATCCCACCAGAAGGGACTCAGTATTATACCCAGATCAGAGATGAGTGTTGCAATATGAATACCCTACCCAGCAGCCCACATGTAATGTGGTATGTCCTCCCTTAAAGAGAATGAAAAGGGAACACCATAGAGGTGAGTTCTGGAGACTGTCTGTACATTTTATGACTAGTCTAAATTTGTGTCTTTGTCACTTCCAAGCTTAAATTGTCACCTCTCCAAGCCCTAAACCCCAGTATAAGGTAATAGTCTCCAATATCAGTTATTGCTGAAATAGTTTATCCTTGGTCATTAAGGAACTTATCTCAATTTTTCAAAAACCTACTGACCTCCTATCACGTGCAAAATCACAGATGCTGTAGGCAACGAAAAGGACAGAACAGTCTCTTTTGGGGGGACATGTAGTATATGCTATTCATTGATTATCTAAGAGGATAATAGTATGTTTTGAACATCTTAAGGTCTCAGCGTGCTGACCTCGTAATAACAGTAGTGACCAACTTTTTTTTAGTTAGTACAAAAATATTCGCTAGCCACCATGCTAAGCACTATGTAGTTATTTTCCCATGTAATATTTACAACAGTCCCATTCTAGAGATGTGGAAACTGAGGCCCAGAGACTTCAAGTAACTAGTCAAAGTCGTATAACCAGTAATGACAGCGTAGGGGCTCCAATCAGGTGGCCTGCCTCTAAAACCCATGATATGTATTGTATGAATGGTCTGCTTGGTGTGAAGTTGACAGTCTACAAATATCGCTTGGATGATTAATCAGAGAAGAGTGGGACCTTGGAAGAACAAATAAGTGGAAAGCTTTGCAGTGCAGCCCGAGCAGCTTGGGGTGTTTCATGCCGCCCCTTCCACCTCAGTGAATGGGGCCCAGGCCCTGCCACCTATGAATGGCCTCTGGGTCTCTTTTGTTCTCACCCGCTCTTGCACCCATATTTATGTCTTTATTTGAGGGCAGCCTGTGCTCTGGGTCCCTCAGATGACTCCTTTTCACACTGTCTTCACTCCTGCCTCTGCCCAGGCCTCCTTTCTGCTGGGCTATTATGTTATGTAGTCCTGGTCTGAGATCCCGAGATATCCTGGGATGTGCTCTCAGGGTTCTTCCCTTATCTCCTTCCCAGACGCCCAGGATGGAGACTGGCCAGAGGAGCCGGGAGACAGCCTGGTTTATTGCCCTCAGCGCCCGCCCTCTCCACATTCAGAGACTGCCGAGCTGAGAGACGCCCAGAGGCTGGGAGGCACCGGGTGACAGCCCTTCCACCGGGCCTCCACGTTTGTGGTGCCAGTCCCTGGAGATTCAGGGAGCCGGGAATGCCCCCAAGGGCTGGCCGTGGAGTCTGACCTCACCACGAGCCCTGAGGCCCGGCCGGGGTGTTCTCTACCCTCGCTCAAAGCCTTTGTGCTTCCTTTGTGTTTCTATCAGAAGCCTGGTCCCTTGGGCCCCTCAGCCTCCCTGCGGTGTCAGCCCTGCCCCAGGAAAGGCTGACGGTCTCGCTCCCGCTGGGATGCAGAGGCTGCCCGGAGATGGGACGAGGGAGGGGAGGGAAGGAGAGGGCTGGCTGCCCCGAGGGATGATGCCGGAGAGTGGGGAGAATCGGGGCAACTCCCGGAGGGTGAGCAGGCTCCCTGGGCCCTGGAATCACAAGCTGGCCCTCAGTGCTGACTGAGGGAGAGAAAGGTGAGCGGGAACACATCCACTGAGAGCTTGCTCCCGGGAGCCCAGGCTGTGCTAGTCTTTCCGCATGGTCTCGCCTTTGACGCTTACGATGATCTTCTGGGTTTGACGATTCCTGTCTCACAGATGAGGAAACTGAGGCTCAGAGAGGCTAAGTAACTCAACCATATTTTCACAGCCATTGGTGGACCTGAGGCTTCCTGACTGCCTCCCTGCAGGTGGCTCAGATGGGCACTTCTAGGGTTGGAGGCGAACTCCATGCTTCTGTGAATATGTGTGTGTGTGTGTGTGTGTGTGCACGTGTGTCTTCACCTATGGACGTGGATGGCGTGGGAAGTACAGAGAAGAGGAGGAAGGCTTATCCTTCTCAGATTTGCAGATTCTGCCCAAATGTAGTGTCCGTGGGGGTCTGCAGAGATGCCGTCCCACCCCACCCCAGCTCCTGTTGCTGCCCACCGGCTCTTCTCCTCAAGCTCAGACTGCCAGGACCGTGGTCCCCAGGCTGCCGCAGGGCGTTGGTGTTGCGTGGCGGGCTCTAGTCTCCTTCCGTAAGTGGGGGGTAATTGCCGACGACGTTCATGTGGAGCAGTGTCAAAACCAACTTTATTTTACTTAATTCCCCCCTTCTTCTAGGTGCTAAAAAGCTTTAGGGGGAAAAAAGCCTCTTCTAGAAAATTACACCCTGCATCTCTCTTTCTGCTGCTCCTAGGAAGTCATTTAAGATGGAAATTAGAGCCCATTATTGCACATTTAATTACCTACCAAATGAATGGCATATTTAATAGAAATGGCAAAATCCTCCAACATGTATAAGATTTCTAGTTCACACATCTGCAGACATGTTGCAAAATAATTCATAAACTGGGAGATGTGAGTTGCTGGGGCTTTCTTGGGGGAAAAGCCAGGGAATAGGGCTAAGGATCCAATGAGCTAACATCTCTGCCCCTGGAACAGAGGAAATACAGAATTTGTTCCTAATGTGCTCAGAGATGGAAGTCCCTCCTTTTCGGAGGTGGGACAGGAAAGCCAGCTCTAGGTGGGGGCCTGGGCAGGCTGCTCCTCGGCTGAGTGGGGAGAAGGAGGAGCGGCTTGCCCATCTCCAGCCCCTTACTTCTGCAAGAGGCCCCTTTGGAGAGCCTTGTCTCACAGGCCATGATCCCTCCCTCAGGACTATCCATCAGGCCCTTACCTTTTAAAAACTATAACAGCTGAACTGTAGCTCATATAATTATTTCTCAGATTGTTTTCAATTTCAAAAAGCAGATGTCAGTTCTAATTGCCTTGAGGACTGATTCCTCTGTACAACTGACTCAACTGCAGACATAAACATGCTTACCCTCCCTGCAGAGGTGGGTGTGGGATAAAAAACATGCCCCCACGGTTGGCTTCTAATAAGGAGCCATGTTTGGGCCTGTCTCACTAACGTGATGCTCTCGGGGCCCCTCTGGCCTGCTTGGGATGGAAGGCAGTCATCTGCTTGCCGCTGATGAATTCATGTTCAGAGAAGATGACAGCCAGGTGTAGTGGGAAGATCATTAGAGTGGAGTCGGGAGAATGCTCTTGGTCCCAGCCCCGTCACTAACTAGCTGGGGGCCTTGGTCCAGTCACAGAGTCTCCTTGTACCCTGAGTTCTCTTCTGTCGGATGGGTGGGAAGGATGGGGGTGACCCCTAAAGGCCTTTGCAGCTTTCATGGTCTGGGATTGTAGGAGGAGCCTCCAAGCTTGTTTCATGCCCTCTGATTTTATAACTTCTGTCTGCCTCTCCGCAGTACCTTTCTCCTCCTCACAAGCTGGTATTTCTGTGCACATCAGCATCCCACCAGAAGGGACTCAGTATTATACACAGATCAGAGATGAGTGTTGCAATAAGAATACCCTACCCAGCAGCCCACATGTAATGTGGTGTGTCCTCCCTTAAAGAGAATGAAAAGGGAACACCATAGAGGTGAGCTCTGGAGACTGTCTGATTGTACATTTTATGACCAGTCTAAACTTGTGTCTTTGTCACTTCCAAGCTTAAATTGTCACTTCTCCAGGCCCCAAACCCCAGTATAAGGTAATAGTCTCCAATATCAGTTATTGCTGGAATGGTTTATCCTTGGTCATTAAGGAACTTACCTCAATTTTTCAAAAAGCTACTGACCTCCTATCACGTGCAAAATCACAGATGCTGTAGGCAACGAAAAGGACAGAATAGTCTCTTTTGGGGGGACATGTAGTACATGCTATTCATTGATTATCTAAGGATAATCGTACGTTTTGAACATCTTAAGGTCTCAGCGTGCTGACCTCGTAATAACAGCAGTGACTTTTTTTTTTAGTTAATGCAAAAATATTCGCTAGCCACCATGCTAAGCACTCTGTAGTTATTTTCCCTTGTAATCTTTACAACAGTCCCATTCTAGAGATGTGGAAACTGAGGCACAGAGACTTCAAGTAACTAGTCAAAGTCGTATAACCAGTAATGACAGCGTAGGGGCTCCAATCAGGTGGCCTGCCTCTAAAACCCATGATATTTATTGTATGAATGGTCTGCTTGGTGTGAAGTTGACAATCTACAAATATTGCTTGGATGATTAATCAGAGAAGAGTGGGACCTTGGAAGAACAAATAAGTGGAAAACTTTGCAGTGCAGCCCGAGCAGCTTGGGGTGTTTCATGCCGCCCCTTCCACCTCAGTGAATGGGGCCCAGGCCCTGCCACCAATGAATGGCCTCTGGGTCTCTTTTGTTCTCACCCGCTCTTGCACCCATATTTATGTTTTTATGTGAGGGCAGCCTGTGCTCTGGGTCCCTCAGATGACTCTTTTTCACACTGTCTTCACTCCCGCCTCTGCCCAGGCCTCCTTTCTGCTGGGCTGTTATGTTATGTAGTCCTGGCCTGAGATCACGAGATATCCTGGGATGTGCTCTCAGGGTTCTTCCCTTATCTCCTTCCCAGATGCCCAGGATGGAGACCAGCCAGAGGAGCCGGGAGACAGCCTGGTTTATTGCCCTCAGCGCCCGCCCTCTCCACATTCAGAGACTGTCGAGCTGAGAGACGCCCAGAGGCTGGGAGGCACCGGCCGGTGACAGCCCTTCCACCGGGCCTCCATGTTTGTGGTGCCAGTCTCTGGAGATTCAGGGAGCCAGGAACGCCCCCGAGGGCTGGCCACGGAGTCTGACCTCACCACGAGCCCTGAGGCCCGGCCGGGGTGTTCTCTACCCTCGCTCAGCCTTTGTGCTTCCTTCGTGTTCCTATCAGAAGCCTGGTCCCTTGGGCCCCTCAGCCTCCCTGCGGTGTCATCCCTGCCCCAGGAAAGGCTGACGGTCTCGCTCCCGCTGGAATGCAGAGGCTGCCCGGAGATGGGACGAGGCAGGGATGCCGGAGAGTGCGGAAAATCGGGGCAACTCCCGGAGGGTGAGCAGGCTCCCTGGGCCCTGGAATCACAAGCTGGCCCTCAGTGCTGACTGAGGGAGAGAAAGGCGAGGGAATACATCCACTGAGAGCTTGCTCCTGGGAGCCCAGGCTGTGCTAGTCTTTCCGCATGGTCTCGCCTTTGACGCTTACGATGATCTTCTGGGTTGGGTTTGACAATTCCTGTCTCACAGATGCGAAAACTGAGGNCTCAGTGCTGACTGAGGGAGAGAAAGGCGAGGGAATACATCCACTGAGAGCTTGCTCCTGGGAGCCCAGGCTGTGCTAGTCTTTCCGCATGGTCTCGCCTTTGACGCTTACGATGATCTTCTGGGTTGGGTTTGACAATTCCTGTCTCACAGATGCGAAAACTGAGGCTCAGAGAGGCTAAGTAACTCAACCATATTTTCACAGCCACTGGTGGATCTGAGGCTTCCTGACTGCCTCCCTGCAGTTGGCTCAGATGGGCACTTCTAGGGCTGGAGGCGAGCTCCATGCTTCTGTGAATGTGTGTGTGTGTGTGTGTGTGCACATGTGTCTTCACATATGGACGTGGATGGCGTGGGAAGTACAGAGAAGAGGAGGAAGGCTTATCTTTCTCAGATTTGCAGATTCTGCCCAAATGTAGTGTCCGTGGGGGTCTGCAGAGATGCCGTCCCGCCCCACCCCAGCTCCTGTTGCTGCCCACTGGCTCTTCTCCTCCTCAAGCTCAGATTGCCAGGACCGTGGTCCCCAGGCTGCCGCAGGGCTTTGGTGTTGCGTGGCGGGCTCTAGTCTCAAAGGCATTCACCCCCCATTAACGGCTGCTGCAAGTACACCTCGTCACAGTTTTGGTTGAAATAAAATGAATTAAGGGGGCTTCTTCTAGGTGCTAAAAAGCTTTAGGGGGAAAAAAGCCTCTTCTAGAAAATTACACCCTGCATCTCTCTTTCTGCTGCTCCTAGGAAGTCATTTAAGATGGAAATTAGAGCCCATTATTGCACATTTAATTACCTACCAAATGAATGGCATATTTAATAGAAATGGCAAAATCCTCCAACATGTATAAGATTTCTAGTTCACACATCTGCAGACATGTTGCAAAATAATTCATAAACTGGGAGATGTGAGTTGCTGGGGCTTTCTTGGGGGAAAAGCCAGGGAATAGGGCTAAGGATCCAATGAGCTAACATCTCTGCCCCTGGAACAGAGGAAATACAGAATTTGTTCCTAATGTGCTCAGAGATGGAAGTCCCTCCTTTTCGGAGGTGGGACAGGAAAGCCAGCTCTAGGTGGGGGCCTGGGCAGGCTGCTCCTCGGCTGAGTGGGGAGAAGGAGGAGCGGCTTGCCCATCTCCAGCCCCTTACCCAACCCCAGCTTCCCATGTCACCCATGTTGCAGCCCAGGAAGTCTGCAGAAGCAGCGGTGGGGAAGCCTCTAGAAATGGCAGGGACAAGCGGAGTCTCTGCATGACCGGTTTCATCATCCATCTCCCCCCACAACTGCTCTAGCTGTGTCCTCTCTGGCTTTGACTGTAAGCTATTGTTATATTTTAGGATGTTTGTTCATTTACTTACCCAGGCAGCATTTATGGAACATCTGCTATTTGTGGAAAATCTGTTTGCTCATTCAACCATGCAAATAGACAACCTTCTTATTAAATACTATTATTCTTTCCTCATTCACTCATTTGTTTTAAGCAAAGAACTAACCAGCCAACACATATTGAATACCTACTGATTCACTTATTTATGTAACCAGTTGGCAACACTAGACCTACTGTTTGACCAGCTATGTATCTGCCCATCCATCAACCAACAAACTGGCCAACCACCCAACCAATATTTATTGAATGCCTATTCATTCATACAGTGAACATGTACTGTATTGTAGACACTAGGGAAAAAATCCACAAACACAACGAGCACATACTATTTACTGGGCATTGTGCAGACACTAGGGAAACAAAGATCAACACACAGGTCCTGCCTTCAGGGAGCTTAGAGTCAAGTAAGAATATTAATAGCTGACATTTTTTCAGCATTTAATATATATGCTGAGTGAGTTACATATACTATCTTATTTGCTGTGCTAGGCACCATGAAGAAAAAGGCATAGAGAATTTAAATCAATTTCTCAATGTTACACAACTTTTGAGTGATGGAGTTTCAGAGTTTGAACCCAGGGTCCTGGGTGGGGTATACATGTGGGGTAAGATATATATTGCACATCTTATGCAGGGAAAGAGAAGATGAATTGGCTCTGTCTGGAGGAAACAGAGGCATTGGCATTTGATCTGGATATTTTGGCCCAGCCAGGTGGCTTTTGAAATCTTAGTTCCCCGATAAGGATTGAACCTGGGACCTCGGCAATGAGCATGCAGAGTCCTAACCACTGGACTGCCAGGGAATTCCCTGACCTGTATCTCAAAGGAGTCCATGAGCCCGGGAAAGGGAGAGACATCCTGAATAGGACAGTGTCGGGAACTGGAGAACGCAAACACATGAAGACAGTTTCTGCTGTGGTACCTTCAGTATAATAGGAGAAGTGGTACACAGACACAATTTCAGCACATGATTTGTGGGAATGGATGACAAGTGTGAGATGGTATGTGATGAATCAGACAGGTGGTCCAAATTAAGTTGTTAGGGAAGCAGAGGGAAAGAAGACATCCCATCTGCTGCTGCTGCTGCTAAGTCGCTTCAGTCGTGTCCAATTCTGTGCTACCCCATAGACGGCAGCCCACCATGTTCCCCCGTCCCTGGGATTCTCCAGGCAAGAACACTGGAGTGGGTTGCCATTTCCTTCTCCAATGCCTGAAAGTAAAAAGTGAAAGTGAAGTCGCTAAGTTGTGTCCGACTCTTTGCGACCCCATGGACTGTAGCCTACCAGGCTCCTCTGTCCATGGGATTTTCCAGGCAAGAGTACTGGAGTGGGGTGCCATTACCTTCACCAAGACACCCCACCAGTTGGAGATAATCAGAAATGAGAGTATGGAGGAGACAGAGTTTAAGACAGACCCTGAATTGAGGCTAAGTAGAATCTCCACTCATCTCACATGCTAACAAAGTAATGCTCAAAATTCTCCAAGCCAGGCTTCAGCAATACGTGAACCGTGAACTCTCTGATGTTCAAGCTGGTTTTCGAAAAGGCAGAGGAACCAGAGATCAAATTGCCAACATCCACTGGATCATTGAAAAAGCAAGAGAGTACCAGAAAAACATCTATTTCTGCTTTATTGACTATGCCAAAGCCTTTGACTGTGTGGATCACAATAAACTGTGGAAAATTCTGAGAGAGATGGGAATACCAGACCACCTGACCTGCCTCTTGAGAAATCTGTATGCAGGTCAGGAAGCAACAGTTCAAACTGGACGTGGAACAACAGACTGGTTCCAAATAGGAAAAGAAGTACCTGAAGGCTGTATATTGTCACCCTGCTTATTTAACTTCTATGCAGAGTACATCATGAGAAATGTTGGGCAGGAAGAAGCACAAGCTGGAATCAAGATTGCTGGGAGAAATATCAATAACCTCAGATATGCAGATGACACCACCCTTATGGCAGAAAGTGAAGAGGAACTAAAAAGCCTCTTGATGAAAGTGAAAGAGGAGAGTGAAAAAGTTGGCTTAAAGCTCAACATTCAGAAAATGAAGATCATGGCATCTGGTCCCATCACTTCATGGGAAATAGATGAGGAAACAATGGCTGACTTTATTTTTTTGGGCTCCCAAATCACTGGAGATGGTGACTGCAGCCATGAAATTAAAAGACGCTTACTCCTTGGAAGAAAAGTTATGACCAACCTAGATAGCATATTCAAAAGCAGAGACATTACTTTGCCGACTAAGGTCCATCTAGTCAAGGCTATGGTTTTTCCAGTGGTCATGTATGGATGTGAGAGTTGGACTGTGACGAAGGCTGAGCACCAAAGAATTGATGCTTTTGAACTGTGGTGTTGGAGAAGACTCTTGAGAGTCCCTTGGGCTGCAAGGAGATCCAACCAGTCCATTCTGAAGGAGATCAGCCCTGGGATTTCTTTGCAAGGAATGATGCTAAAGCTGAAACTCCAGTACTTTGGCCACCTGATGCGAAGAGTTGACTCATTGGAAATGACTCTGATGCTGGGAGGGATTGGGGGCAGGAGGAGAAGGGGACGACTGAGGATGAGATGGCTGGATGGCATCACGAACTCAATGGACGTGAATCTGAGTGAACTCTGGGAGTTGGTGATGGACCGGGAGGCCTGGCGTGCTGTGATTCATGGGGTCGCAAAGAGCTGGACACAACTGAACGACTGAACTGAACTGAGAATCTCCTAAGTCATAGATGGGGCTGGGGTGAATGGAATGGCATGAGAAGAGAAATGGGCTGGAAAACCAGTGGTGCCATTTCAGGGTTTGGCGTGTGGGCCGTGAGTGAAGAAGAGTCTGAAAAGATGGTATAGATTATAGAGGGACTTGAATGGGCATTTGGGGAGATTAGGCTTTATTTTGGAGAAGGCAATGGCACCCCACTCCAGCACTCTTGCCTGGAAAATCCCATGGACGGAGGAGCCTGGTGGGCTGCAGTCCATGGGGTCGCTAAGAGTCGGACACGACTGAGCGACTTCCCTTTCACTTTTCACTTTCATGCATTGGAGAAGGAAATGGCAACCCACTCCAGTGTTCTTGCCTGGAGAATCCCAGAGACGGGGGAGCCTGAGTCGGACACGACTGAAGTGACTTAGTAGCAGCAGTAGCAGGCTTTATTTAGCAGGCAGTGGAGAGCCACTGGAAGTTTTGAGAGGGGAGAGTGCTAATTATTCTGTTTCTTCTCTAAACTGTATGTACCAGGAGAAGGATTCCCATAAGCTGTATCACCCAGCTCCCCTGCTGGCCAGCTTTTGTTAGGCTTGGTCAGTAGGGCCCTGGCAATAGATCCAAGTGTGGGAAGAAAATATCTCTGCTCTGTCCTGCTGGTCCAGCTGTGTTCCTCCAGAAATCTGTATTTTTAGCATTCACCCTGGGTAATTCTAATGTTCTAGTGGGTCTGGGAATCATTGATCTATACTGGGTACAGGTCATTTTCTCACTTAATCTTGCAACTGAAAACAAGATTCTTATCCATATTTTACAGGTGAGAAAATTGAGGCTCAATAGAGTTGTGATGTGTCCAGTGTCACCAGTTTTAAGCAGAATAGATAGGATTACAATCCACATTTCTGACTCCATTTTCATTTGTGGGAGAACCAGTACCAAGTTAGAAGAACTTTGCAGAGATTGAGTCATCATATCATTTTCTTGAACCTGTTTCCTCTAATCTCTGTGTTGCCAAACATTGCTCATATATTCTTTAATGCCCATCTTCACCATCATCTCCTCCATCTAGCCTTATATGGTCCCTAGATAATCATAACCTCATAATCTTGTGGCTAAACCTAGTTGGTATATATACTCATCTTCTCTCTTTGGTTTTCTCTAAACTTTAAGGGGCAGTATGGAATAGTGGTTAGTGTGTGGCTTCTGGAATCTTTGATCTCTTGGATTCAATCATCTTACTCACCCCCTCACTCAACATTTGCATCTCATCGTCAACTAGATGGCGAGTGGTTCCATTTATGAGGCACCAGGGCATCATTCTCTGACCACACACCCCCCTACCCAATCCCTCCAGGCTTATCACTCACCATTTGCGGATTCCTTGTTAGTAATTGCCCAATTTTGCCATTTTCTTATTAGGGTGAGGAGGAAGAAGACAAGCCAGTCAAGTAGAGATAATTACTGGGGGATAGAAAGAGCCTGAGGGTAGAGTTTATTATATCTTATGTCAGGATGAGGCCAGGAAGGACCATTATTTCACACCTAGTACGTAACAGCTACTTAGTGATATGATTGAATTTCACCCTCAGGACAAAATCCTATGAATTTGTCTCTATTTCCATTTTGCTTAAATAAACTGAAGTTCAGAGAGGTGAATTTCTCTCGGTCCCTCAACTCATGGTTGCAAAGCCAGGACTGGAATTCACATCTGGGTGACTCAGGAGTCCAGGCTCCATCTGCCGTGCCTGTGACCTCTGACATAGGTGTGCTGAGATGGAATCCAAGGCAGAGGGGCCGATGCAGGACAAGCGGGTCTCAGGCCCCAAGCTGTGCCCAAGGATCTCAGCTCCCCTTCCAGGTTGCCAGGGACTCACTCTTCTCTTGCCCCATTGCTGACTTCTTTCCAGAGACCCTGGCATTGACTCAGCTGGGAGCTGTCCAGCCCCAACTTCCAGACCTACTAGGAGAGACTTCTGAGGGAGCTAGTGGCTTTCAAAATGTCATTTGAACTTAATGCACTGCTATATTGTTACCACTGTAAGCCCCATTGTGTGTGTCTCTCTGAGGCAGCCAATTATAGAAACTTACAGAAGAGAATGTATAAGCTGAGGCAACTGTTACTTTTCTGAACAAATGGGACAGAGTTTCAGCCAGCTGGCCAAGCGCTGACGTTTGTGGCCTCAGTAACTGTATTTGAAATCCCAGGCTTGATCCCCTCCAGAGTGGCATAGAGACCTGGGCTGAGGGTCCCTCTGTCCCCATGCCACCGACCCACGCCCAGCCCATCACGATGGAACAAGGCTGCCAATACCTGCATGGGGATTTTTGTGTGCACATGGGCGGAAGGTTTCATGTGAATAAAAAGGCATCTCAGAAGAAGGGGAAAAGAGCTTGTAATACATGTTCTTCAGGTTAAGTGATCAGATGTAATCAGGTTGCCGGCATCTGGGGACATTGAGTCAAGTCACAATTCAGCGCTTGTCTGACTGGTATACAAAGAAAATGCTTGAAATATACTGAGATAGGGACTCCGCTTACCTCCCTTCTGATTTCTGACATGAATCGCCCCTCCCCTTTCCCCCTACACCAAAGCCACCATCGTGGGGTTCTGCTGGGCTCCCTGCAGGAAGCCACCCTCCGTCGTCTTCTCTGTCACTCAAGCCACACTTCAACACTCCTGCTCTGGAGTAAGTTTCAAGGGCCCGTGACCTGGAGGCCGGTGTATGACCCACTTCCCAGGAAATGTCTGCCTCATCACATCCAGGCTGAAGCCCCGTGTGCTTCTGAGATTTCTGAGGGCTACAAACTAAATTTCAAAGCAGCTTGTTTGGAATACTCATCATTTAATATGATGCTGAGAGCAAAGTAATCTGTGGTATCCAATGTTGAGAAACTCTCTGTTTGAGGATGGCAGTTTGGAGAGGTCCTTTCTCTTGGGGGTTTTGCGGGTCAAGGGTTTTTAGTGCCATTGTGTGACATAGGGCCTTTGGGGGTATGTGTGTCTGTGTGAAGTGACTAGACCAGGTAAGAAGTGTTGGGTGGACAAGCAGAGCCTTCTGTGTCCCCAGGATTGGTACACGGAGTGGGGAGAGCACTGGGTCTTGGATTTGGTTTCTGCTTTGCCAGCCCTGCTTTTCTGGGACTTGGGAATCAGCAGTAGAACAAAACCTCATCACCCTGGTAGAGCCCACGTTGCAGTTTTGCTGGAGACCTGGCTGTGATATCCAAGACCTACCCACCCATCACCACTCCATCAGTCCATCAGTGTGCCATCTTTCCATCTTTCCAGCCTTATTGCCAAAGTAGTCAAAAACATCTTTTTCAGGAGATTCCAAACTTTGATGAAGTTTACAGGTCTCTTCAGCCTGGCCCCTGTCTACCCTCCAGCCTTGTCCTTCCTGACTCTCTGCTCATGGTCTCTGCACCCTACTGAACTGGTCACACTCTCACCTCCCATCTGTGGCACATTTTGTCCCCTCCACCTCATTTTCTACCCTTCAGACTTGAGTTCATACGTCTCTTCTTCCAGGAAATCTTCCCTCACATCTGCCCTATTGCTCACATCTGGGTAAGGATCCCTCCTCATCTGTGCTTCCCCATGAGGACACCTGTCATCTCTAGGGGAGGTCATGCGTGTCATCTCAGGGTGGACAGATCTGTTGATGGTCTGTGTCTCTGGGTTTTAGCCCAGGGTCAGGAAGCTGGTAGATGTGGCTGAGGCTGGTTCTCGGCCTCCACTTTGGGGTCGTCCAGGTGACTGAAACCTCACAAAGTGGTCCTTATCAGTGGGTCTCCCTAGAAAAGCAGCTTCTAGTCATGAAGAGAGCTTCAGATTTTAATCTGAGGTTGGTCCTGGGTATCACAGGGGCTAGGGCATTAGGGGCAAGGGGAGGGGTGATGATTAATTTTATGTATCAACTTGATTGGGCCAGGGAGCCCAGAGAGTCAGATGGTGCAGTGTTAAAGAATCCACCTGCCATGGCAGGAGATGCAAGAGATGCAGATTCGATTCCTAGATTGGGAAGATCCCCTGGAGGAGGAAATGGCAACCCACTCCAGAATTCTTCCTGGAAAATTCCATGGACAGAGGAGCCTGAAGGGCTACAGTCCATGGGGTGGCCAAGAGTCGGACACAACTGAGTGACTAAGCACACACATGCCCAGAGAGCTGGTAGAACATTTTTTCTGGGTCTGTCTGTGAGAATGCCAAGAAATTGGATTTTGAATTCAGATTGACTAAGAAAATTGCACTCATCTACGCAGGTAAGCATCATCCAATCCACTGAGGGTCTGAACGGAACAAAAAGACAGTTGAAGCGCAAATTCACTCTCTGCTTGAACTCAGCCATCTGTTTTCTCCTGCCCTCAGACGTCATTGCTCCTGGTCCTCAGGCTTGCAGACTCAGAGCAGGACTTACAGTATCAATGTCCCCAGTTCTCAGGCCTTCAGACCTGGCCTGAATTGCACCCCTAACTTCCCTAGCTCTCTTGCTTGCAGATGGCAGATCGTAGGACTTCTTGGCCTCCATCATTGAGTGAGCCAACCTCAGTATGGCTCAATAAATCTCAATCTCTCTCGATATCTACCTAACATGCTATAGTCCATGAGGTTGCAAAGAGTCAGACACGACTTAGCAAATGAATAACAGCAACATCTATCTGTCATCTATTATCTATCTATCTATCTATCAATCTGTGTATCGATCATTTCCCACTAGTTCTGTTCCTCTGGAGAACTCTGACTAAGGCAGAAGATACATACATACATATTCATTCTTTTGTGTATGTCTTGGGTCTGATGTCAAGGGTAGTCCAATCCACTCTGAGCCCTGCATTGAGCAAGGGTGGTAGGGAGAGTTATAATACAGCCTTTATTCAGCCATCTAGCAACTTGAAATTCCTTTTAGATGGGGAAGAATGTGAAAGTGGGAAATCCCAAGGAGGTATTTTGGGTAGGATGAGGTGGGGGAGGTACTCCCACTGCCAGATAGTCTGTTTGTTGGTAAATGCACCCTCCCGTTACATGTTGCCTGGGTCTTGGGGCTTATCTTCTCTGTCCAGGTGGAATTTCAAAGCCAGCTGGAGCAGAGAATCCTGGGACAGAAGCAGGAACATGTCATCAGTTTTTATGAGAGTCATCCCTGGAATTTTAATTACCTTATCTTCACACTATTATATATTTACATATCCTAATGATGAGATTACACATTTCAATTAGTATGTAATTATGAGTTCTATTACTTAAAGAAAAATACTTGGGGATAATTACACAATTATGAAGTACAATTAGAAAATGACATATAATTAAATTTAGAAAAGCTTTTGAAACCCTCCTCCTACCCTCCCACCCCACCCTCCTGTACAAAGATTTCTTGTATTTTTTTTCTCTCTCTTCTTTCTCTTCTTCAGGGACAAGTGCAGCCCAGTCCAGTCTGGTATAAAACAGGGATAGATATTCCCCAGGAGGGTGCAGGGACATGGTATGCTGGGGATGCAAACCTCATGACCTCACGGGGGTTTAGGAATAACACCTGACGTTGAAAGTTTACCTGAGGTTGTGGGTGGGGGCATTTTTTTTTTCTTCAGGCCCTTCCTTACTATTCCATCTGTGGAGAGTACAGGAAAGGAGGGAGTAAGATGGGACCTGGCAATTCCAGGGACTGTGAATGTTGCAGGCAAAACTAGGCTTGCAGATAGGTTATGGGCAGGCATCTCTTACATGGCTTACCATTGTGAAGATGCTTCCACTTTCCCCAGCTTGTTCAACCCTCAGCACCATCCGATGAAACATGAAAATGAATTAGGTGTTCTTGCCTCCTTTTTGGACCTCCTTCCTTTGATCTCAGTGTCTCCATGCTCCTGGCTTTTGTCTTTTGTTCTCTGATTTCCCTTGTCAGTCTTCTTCATTGTTGTTTTCTCCTTTGCTCTCAGATTACATTCTGTTGTTCTCCAGAGTTCCATTCTCTCTCCTGTTCTTTTTTCTCTCTTTGGCAATTCAAATGGGATAGAGGGTGAGGTTGAGTGGTAGCAGAGAAGGCAGCCAGATGGTGCTAGGAAGCCTCTGTAGCAGAGACTGCCACTGTCTACACCCTCATTTTCCCTTCCCTGGGGGCCCATCTTTCCCAGAATTCCTTGCAGTTATTACGTGTTGCATGCGACTGTGGGCAGAAGTAAGGTGCCCTGCTTCTAGGCTTGGCCAGTAAACTTCTCTCTCAATCCTCTTTTTTCTCTTCCATCATCTCCAGGCTGAGTGTTGATGCCCCAAGTTGCCTTCAAAGTCCCTTTGAAGAAGGTCTGGATCCCAGCATCTCTAGAGCACAACACTCATATCATTTTCTTCTTGCTTTTCTGTAGTGTTTGAACAAGAAAATCTTTTGTTGCATAAAATTATTGAAATGTCCAGGTTTATCTGTTATAGCAGCTGCTTATAAACTAACACATATGAATATGAAATACAACTTGAGCCCAAATGTTTATACTGGCAGTATTTTTTTTCCTCTTTTCTGGTAGGTCTATATAGGAAGCCAACTTCATTCAGAAGTTGGTAAAAGATGAAGCTCTATATGAGTATGAGTTACTATACTTATACATGTATCTAAGTAGCCTTATTTAGCATCTGTTTTTGTCTAAAATGAGGCACGTCTTATAGCTTTTCATTCTCCAGAATTTCTGAATTGTACAAGAAAATGCTTTTGCTCTGAGGGAGCCAAAGGTCACTGGTTACTTCTTGATTTCTCCTGGCACCTGAGGCATGGATCATTTCTAGTTAAGTGGATCATTTGCCTTCATGTGTGGAGAAGGCAATGGCATCCCACTCCAATACTCTCGCCTGGAAAAATCCCATGGAAGGAGGAGCCTGGTAGGCTGCAATCCATGGGGTTGCTGAGGGTTGGACACAACTGAGCGACTTTGCTTTCACTTTTCACTTTCATGCATTGGAGAAGGAAATGGCAACCCACTCCAGTGTTCTTGCCTGGAGAATTCCAGGGACGGGGGAGCCTGGTGGGCTGCCGTCTATGGGGTCCACAGAGTCGGACACGACTGAAGTGACTTAGCAGTAGCAGTAGAGTTTTAGTCTCTTCTGTCTCACTGTTAGGGGAAGCACACTGATTGAAACCGCCCACCCTGGCCAGGCACCATAGTAACCATTTGCATGAGTTGTTTTATGACAGGAGATCCTGATAAGGAATATGGAACTAATAAGCCACCACCAACTGGAAGAATTTGGGAAAGGTCTAAAGGAGACACCGCGCATCCGTCCACTTCCCAGAATCCCTCTCGCTCGCATCCATCTTGGCTGAGTGATGCGTGTGCCACCAGGAAAGACTCTGAATTACAATGATTGGCCAAAGACCACCCAGAAACTAATCTCATTACCATAAAACCCAAGACTACGAGCCACGTGGCAGAGCAGTTCTCCTGGGTTCCCTTACCCTACTGCTCTCCACCTGAGTATCCTTTCCCAATAAAATCTCTTGCTTTGTCAGCACATGTGTTGAAAAGTTCATTTCTGAGTGTTAGACAAGAGCCCAGTTTCGAGCCCTGGAAGGGGTCTGCCTTCCTGCAACATCACCACTGTAGGCACCTCCAAACTTTTCCATCTCGCCTTCAGGCTCAATGATCCCAACCCCTCAGTTCCACATTCTTGCCATGAGAGTGGGCAGACTCAGCCCACAGGAGCTGAGATGTGCTGGAGGTTGACTGGAAGTCCCTAAGTTGGGCCTGACCTGGAGCTGGCTCCTTGAGATGTCTTAAGCTCAGGGTGGAAACCCCTCTGGGCACAGTGGCAGGGCCTTGCCTTTCCTGGTTGGCAGAGCGGACAGGAGAGAAGTCCTGCAGGAAAGGTACTGATGGCAACTCATGCCACTTGCTCCCCAGGGATGCCTAGAGCACCCCAGCCCCCTTACGCTGGCCATGTGCCGACTAGGGCAGGAGAGGTGGGCTGGCTTCTTGGGATGGGGCCCATGGTGGTGGAGCAGTGTGGAGAGAGAGATTCTTGTCATCTTTTGTAAACCCAAACTCAACCTAAGCTGATGGGGTTCAGTTTGACACAGGCTCAGCCTGGGGGTGGCTGCAGGAGGGATCCTGGTCTGTGTGCAGGTCGCCCCTTCTTTCCAGGGAAGGCTTGGAAGCTGGGCCTCACCCTGGAATTGGAGGAGGTGAGGGCATTCCCTTCATATGTGGATTTTAGGGAGCCTTGGGCCTTGCAGAACTTCAGTTGGCTTCTATAATGACACTCAGAGAATACGAAAGAATTCTCCTGTCTACAGGCCTGGCGTGCTGCAATTCATGGGGTCGCAAAGAGTCAGATACGACTGAGCGACTGAACTGGACTGAACTGAACAGTCTCTTACCTTTGGTTTTTTCTTTTTTAAATTTTTATATTTTATCAATTGCCATGATACCAGTGCTGTAAGTCAGAGATAACAAAGGGTCCAAGGTCAAGGTGATGTTTCTAAGAGAAATGATCTAAACTGCAGGTCTGATTGTATCATTTGTTCCTCAATTTCATCTTCTTCCCACCTCAGACTCTCCGGATCCCTTTGGGAAAAGGTCCAGACTCTTTCATGCCCCTATTGAAAGGTTGTTGCTGAACCATGGTAGACATCAAGGATTCTTGGCCTTCGGGGGAGAAGAATTCAATCTGGGACCAGGGACGAGGCTTGATCGTTCAGAGCTTTTTTGTAATAAAGTTTTATTAAAGTATAAAAGAGATAGAGAAAGCTTCTGACATAGACATCCGAAGAGAGCAAAAAGAGTGCCCCTCTGCTAGTCTTTAGCCGGATGTTATATAGCTGCTAGCAGTCTGCTAATTAGAAAAAGGAAATGTCTCAAAACTCAGAGACTGGCACTGGGCCCCTCACCCACAACATGCATTGAGATAATACTGGCACCAGGTGAGTCATCCAGGGCCATAATACAATTGACATGAATCTTGAAGAAAGGCAGATTTCTAAACAAATATATAGTTTCATTGACATAGATTAGGAGAACAATGTATGCGTATAACATACTGGTTTGTCAAGTTGGTTCTGAGCCTTTAGGCAGAACCAACTTCAAGTCAAAGTCTAGGGTAAATACATAGTACATTAACATAGCTTAAGACAAACATTTCCATAAGAAAAATGCAGGGGTTAGCTCAAGGTTTGAGAAAAGTTAAGTTCAGGTGGAACTGGGTGTCTTTATGGCAACACAGAATTTTAAGAGAAACCTCTTTTTAAATTAGTATAGAGAAGGGGAAAAAGCATAACACTAGTTTGTTTCCTCCTGCTGCTTAAGAGAGAGATAAAAATATCTGGCACTTGCAGCCTGTCTCCTGTTTGGAGACCCCTGGCCTTGCTGTCCGTTACCCTCTCATTATAACCCCTGCCCAGCTTCTGCTTCCTTCTCTAGACTCATCTCTCATCAGCCTGCTTTCGCCTTCATTTCTTCCCAGGCTAACCTGAGTTTCTTTCAATGTCACAGAATATGGGAAGAATCTTGTCACCCCCAGGCCTCAGGACAAGTAGTCGGGGGCACCCACTCTTCCTGCTTTCCCCCACCAGTTCCTTCTCCTCCTTCAGCTCTCAGTTTAGACCTGACTTTCTCCACTTTCTTCATGACCACCTCCTGCCTTGGGCCTTAAGTCTTCCTCCTCTTGTGTGCACTCCACACCTCAACCTGCATGTCTCTGAAATAACACAGCAAATGTTTTGCGATCACATGCAACAGTATTTCCCCATTAAAGCAGTTCTAACATGACAAGGACTGCTGTAACTCTTGACATATCTTAGGTTCTGAGAGAAAGAATGAATGAGTGAATGAGTGCAAACTTGTCCAGTTTGGAGCTAACCAGCTTTTAAGAAACCCAAGAGATGATGTTGACTAATATCCATACTTCCTGGTGGCATTGCTTGTGGATTTCACCTCCCTTCCTCTGCCACTGACTTGCCATCTCTCGTCCACTGTGCCACTGGAGCCTTTTCAGGGGTTCTTGGAAGCTCTGAAGTGGAGTATTCTTTTAATTTGGCCTTTTAGAATTTGTGGAAGCAAGGCACCCCTTGGGAGGGCACTACTTTTAGGCTTCAGAATAATGACTTGCAGAGATTCCCCAGGGCAGAACAGAATAGTTCCAGGAATTTTTTTCTCCCCCATTTGATATTTTTCTGCTTCTTACCAGTTGATGCAATCTCTTGAATTCTGCTGCAAGCTGCAAGGGGAGAGTGGTCCTGTCTCTTCACCTAGGGTTGCCCTGCTGGCTGAGCTTTTGAGCAGGAAAGGGGTGGGCTGAGAGGAGATTCAGTACTGGTTCTGTAGCTCTCAGTCCTGCCACTGTGGTGGGGGGAAACAGCTGTTCCCCTGAGAGTGGTTGGAAAAGAAAACACTGTTGACATTCTGATGAAGACTAAGGTAACAGGCCACTGCAGAAATTTCAAAACCAGCCCAAGAGGGAAGTAGGGAAGGTAGTCACAGGATGATAGTTATTTGAAGCACTTGATCCCCCCAGATTCATGGTGCTGGCCTTGCCTCTGGACTTATCCTCCAGGATAACAATCTATCTTGGTCTCAGTCCCCTGCAGGCAGCAGGCTTACACCATGCTTGATTTTGAGCTTAACAGTCAGTCTAGTGTTTGAGCTTCATGTCTGGTGGAGAAAATACTGAGCTTGTACAAGTTTGTCTGCTTTTTAATCAGATTTAGTATGAATTTCATTATGGCATGATGTGATCTGAGTGCGCACAACCAGTGCCTATGAAGGCAAAACGTAAGCTACAGGAGTGATGGTTGTCAGTCTCCTCTCCATCTCCATCTTTTTGGTTTAATGGGCACTTTTTCTTATCCAGTGTGACTAAGTATTTATTGTTGGTTGGGAACCACCTGCCACCTCTCACAAGGAGGTGTAGATCCCCCACAGCAAGTTATTTCTCTGATACTAACTTTCTGGCAGGTAATGTGATGTGATAAATTCCAAATGTTAGTATTTGCAACCAAGCTTTCATGGTGCTTTGCCCAGAGTGCCCGAGTCCTCTGTGTATCTTTATTAAGTAATAATAATAAGGTCTGTTTCTAGGGAGGAAACAGGAACTGAATAAAGAGTAAAGGATTCTGCTCCAACATCTTCAGAGGAGATGGAAGAACTCCGGGAGGGAGAGTAAGAAAAAGTGAGGGATCCTGCCTGGAGATAAAGATCTATTTGCGGTAACAGAGATTTTTGGTGGAGAAGATGAATAAGATCAGTCTTGGAGAGAGCCCTTTGGAGGCAAGAGAATAGGACAAACTTGGCTTGGATTGAGAAAGATGAAATACTAGTCCCTGAACAGAGTGGACCAGATGGAGGCTTTGTAGCAGAGACGATGGTTTCCAGGCTGAACAACTTCAACTCTGTGGTTAGAATTTAGGGACCTTCAGGGTCAACCTGTCTGTCTTCTTTCCCTTTACATGGAGGAGGAAAAGAGGCCAGAGATTTGAAGCGAATAGCCTGAAGTCACATAGCTAATCAAGGTCAATAGAAGGTCAACTGCACCTTGGTGGGATTGTGAGTAGGGGTGGATGAGAAAGTGATTTAAGGGGGGCCTCAGAGAATGGCACTGGGCTTGGTGAGGATCCCCAGGCAGGCAGAGAAGAGCAAGGTTTGCTGGATGAGAAAATGTGTGGCTTTTTTTTTTTTCCATCATCCTGGCCTCAGTTAAGTGCTAGGGAGTTTCTAGAAAAGATAAAAGCACTCTTTTATTGTTGTTGTTGATGAAAACTTGGAAAATTTTCTTAAGTTGCTCGCTCAGTCGTGTCCGACTCTTTGCGACCCCGTGGACTGTAGCCCACCAGGCTCTTCCATCCATGGGATTCTCCAGGCAAGAGTACAGTTAAGGAACTCTGCAGGGAAGAATAAAGTGACTTAAGATAGGCTTAAAGGAATATCAACTCAATGTATTAGATTTATACAAATTATAGGAACTATATCTCTTTCTCTCACAGTGCATCAGGAAGTATAGTGGGTTGAATGGTGCCCCCCAGCTCCCAACTTATCTGTGTTCTAATCCCTGGAACCTGTGAATTTGAGCCTGTGGAAAAATGGTCTTCGTAGATGTGATTAAGTTCAAGAGCTTGAGATGATCCTCTTGGATTTAAAGGGCCCTAAATCCAATGACAAGGATCCTTTTAAGAGAAGGAAGAGGGAGATTTGAGACACAGATGCATACAAAAGGCTTCTTATGAAGACAGGGCAGAGATTACAGTGATGTTACCATTTGACAAAGAATACCTGGAACCATGAGATGCTAAAGGGTTCAGGAAGAGTTCTCCCCAAGAGCAGAGGAGACATGGCCCTGCTGACATTTTGATTTCAGACATCTGGCCTCCTGACTGTCAAAGAATTAATTTCTGTTGTCATAAGCCACAAATTTCTTATAGCAGACTTTGCTGAGTCACTGAGTCGTGTCCAACTCTTTGTGACCCCATGGGGTGAAGCACGCCTGTCCTTCACCATCTCCCAGAGTTTGCTCAAACTCATTTCCATCAAGTTGGTGATGCCATCCAACCATCTCATCATCTGTTGACCCCTTCTCCTGCCCTCAATCTTTCCCAGCATCAGAGTCTTTTCCAATGAGTCTTTGGAAACTAATTTAGGGTGCTGGGGTGGGTGGATACCTTCTGATTTATTCATTTCTTCTGAGGCCTTAATGTCTTTTTGTTTCTGTAGACTTCAGCAGCAGCAAGTCTAAATCAGACTATCTCTGACTTTCCAGATTTTCCAGAAAGATTCAGCATCTCAGGAGGCAGCAATCGGCAGTGGTTAAGAGTACAAGTTCTAAATCAGATTGTATAATCTTAAGGAAGTTATTTAATCCTGTGCCTTGATTTCTCATATGTTAAATGGCAACAGTAATTTTATTTAGCAACATAGAGAGTTGGTGAGGGTTGAAGAAATTTATATATTTAGAATCTAAGCATATATATTTACAATCATGCGCAGCATATAGTATGCATGCATGCTCATCCACTCAGTCGTGTCTGACTCTTTGCAACCCTATGGACTGCAGCCTGCCAGGTTCCTCTTTCCTTGGGGTTCTCCAGGCAAGAATACTGGAGTGGGTAGCCATTCCCTTCTCCAAGGGATCTTCCTGACCCAGAGATTGAACCCACATCTCCTGCATTGGCAAGAGGATTCTTTACCACTGAGCCACCTGGGAAGCCTCACAGGATATAGTTCCCCTTTGAAAATGTCAGATAGGTAGTGTGGCCAAATAATTTATTGCTCAAACTGAACCAGTTTAAGAGTGAAAAAGAAGCTATTAATAATTACATCAGGAACAGACTCCCAAGGAGAGCAAGAAGATGTGATCACCCTGTGAGATTGTTTTTCTGATCAGGATATAGATGACAGTTTCAGACTCTTATCCTATCAGGAAGCCTATTATGAAGGGCTTTAGTCAAGAAGCATGTGGACGACTCGCTGGGATCTTTAAAAACAACTATCTGAAAGAAAAATAAACCAACAAAAAATATATGTGCATATATTTGGCCATTCAAGCCCTTCTTCTGTAAGGAAATAAGAACATTTCCAAGCTGAAGGGTGAGAGAGTTCCCATTTGCACACATGGTTTACTCCTGTCTACTCAGTGTTAAGCCACCGTAACCTTAATGCCTGTGAACAAACAGCATGGGGCAGACGCTGGGGGGAATCAGAGCATGGGGCAGTCTACAGCAGGAAGTGGGGCCCGGGAGTGCTGTCTGTGCAAGAGTGACTGGGGTTGTCCTCGGAACACCCTCACCCCACGCCTCCACACGCTGGCTCGGCCACAGGAAGGATACGGGCAGTTTTCAGGGATGGCCTGTCCTCCAGCCTTGGGCCAGTCAGGCAGATACCCTGCCCTTTGCTTTTCCAGGAGCCTTTTTCCTCTGTAGGAAATACCCAGAGAACTCTGAGTGTTGAAAGTCAAATGTCCTATTGATGGTTCCTCTAGCCCCGGGTTCCTTTTCAAAGTGAATATGAAAAGACTCATACATTTAACTTCAAGGATTTGTCTCAATATCTCAGAATTTTGATTCTGATTAGGGGTAGCTCCCTGACCTCTTCCAAGTGCTTGGTCCCCAATAAGCCCTTTTCCATATTTCCTATCTTCAAGAGGTCCGGAGCCTGCACAGGTTGTTTCAATGAAACAAATACATTCTAAGAGCAGAGGGTCATGGGTCCCTGCCTTCCTTGTTGAAACCCCTTTACAATGAGCACAGGGAAATCTAGTGATTAATTATGCTGAGAAGGAGGAGCTTTATCAAGACACAGTCTCTACAGGGGCTCTAAAGGGAGAAGTTAGTGATAGGACAGTGGAGAAGTTAGTAAGCTCTGGGCAAGAGTTGGTCGGAATTAGTAAACTAAGTGAACTGTGGGAATAGTCAGTGGCTTTGTCTTTAGAACTTGAATGCCTATGGAATTATTGTTTAATCTTTTCCCTCATGATCTTATTATGAAGCTTGAGGCTCTATATGAGCTTGTGTTAAAATATTTTCATCTTATTTTGTACTTTAAGCCATAAGTTCATTTTGCAAGCCACAGTACAGTTTTGAAGTTAGTGGTTTCAGTTTTAGTTCTTACCTCTGAGGACAGGCGAATGTGATTTTCAAAGAGCTGTCTCATTTTTGATTCAGTCCAGGAAGAAATGCCTAATGGAAGTGAAAATGAATGTTCATTCCTATTGGAAGACTTCATCCACTGCCTCCTTTTGCTCTACTAGGAAAAGTCTAAATCTTGCTGAATTAGGGGCCTCCAAGAACTGGGCTTCCACCACCCACCCACCACTATCATCACCCACCACCTCCACTGGGACAGCTCACCTTCCCTCACCATCACCCACCACTATCCTGCCCCACTGCCACTACTCAGCTCCGTCACTAGCCTACCATTTCAGTCAGCACCACTTACGAAGCAAGCACTCTGTGCCATGAACTGTGCCATGTGGGTTGGTCAGTATTGCTGTATTCCATCACCACTGTAGCTTTTGACATGGATTAGTGGCTCTCAGCTAAAAGATATTGATGCTTGGACTCTAGCCCGGTAGAATTGATTCAGAAATTCTAGGACAGGGGCTCAGGAATCTGCATGTTAAAACTATTCCATAGGTGATTTTATCGCATACATAATATTCAAGCACCCCAGATGCATGTTAACCTTGTTTTAGAGCTAGGCCAGGGGAGAGGGGATTAAATAACAATTTCCCATGATCCCAGGAATGCTTGCATCTGAGATGAGCTTGGGAAATAGTCTTAAAAAATCAAGGATAAAGAATGACTTCTATTTAATGATCTTTTGCTTATCTCATTTTATAGAGGAGAAAACTGAAGGCCAGAAATGTCGAGTAAATTGCCCAAGATCACATAGTTCACAAGGGCAGAATCAGGATTCAGAAACAGATACCCCATCCCATGTACCAAGCTCTTTCCTGCATACCAGGGTTGTCTCCGGAAGATTATCTCAGGCTGGCCTGGGTGGTTCTTTGTTTTAGACACATACTGCTCGTGCTTCTGTCTGTGCANGCGGGGCACTTTCCAAAATTCGAACGGACGCCGGTGGCCTCACGTAGATGATGCAAACTTCTTGTCTGAAGTTTTATTAGTTCAGCTCGTAAACCAAGTTATTCAGCCTCTTTTCTCCACTTAATTTTCCTACTATACTATCTCTTTCTAATCTAATCTAATATTATTAAATAAATAAGTTTTCCTCGCCGACGCCGTCCCCGCTTCGAATTCCCTGGACCCCCCGGGGCTGGACCCCGGCAATCATCACCTTCCTTCCTCCTCCATCTGCGCCTCCCAACACCCTTGTCAGGCTCTGTCCTTCTCCCTGACACCTGAGTGTAAGACTTTACTATTTTTTCTCCTTTACCTCTACCCAGTTATCACTTTTTGTCTATATTGCCCCCAACAAATTTCTTTCTTCTTTCTCTAATTCTGCAGCTATTTTTCCAGGTCTTCACACTTTCTGAATCCTTGTAAATCTCTGAAAATGCCTTAGTGACACTCTCATTTTCTTCCTCATGTCACCTACTGAGAGATTCTAGAGAATATGTATATCGGTCTCTGCTCCTGGTTCCTGGCACAAAACTCCTAACACCCTTGTAAACTCCTAAGTGATATGATCAACAGGAACATCTTTTGTCCTAATGAGAAGAGTCGATGGCTCCTGGTTGGGGACTGGTCACCAGACAGACCAAGCTGGTGGTTAGAAGCTTGGCATTTAGCTCTGCACTGCCCCCTCACCCCACCTTTCTAGACAGTGGATGGAAATGGAAATAGAGTTAATAACAGATCACACCTATGTGAAGAAGCCACCATAAAATCCTAACATTATGGGTTTTAGAGAACTTCCAGGGTCACACATGTCGGGAAGACGACTCATCCCAACTCCTTGGGATTCCAAAGCTTCTGCACTCGGGAGCCTCCCAGACCCTCCCTCTGTATCTCTTCTTCTGGCTGTTCATCTGTATCCTTCATCAGTGGCCTTCATAAACTGCTGTATATAAATGTTTCCCTGAGTTTTGTGAGCCATTCTAGCAAATCAAAGTTGAGGAGGGACTCTTGGGTACCTCTGACTTCTAACAGATCTGTCAGAAGCTCAAGGGATAATCTGGACTTTTTTTTGAATTGTAATTAAAAGATAATTGACCTACAAAGTTGTGTTAGTTTCAGGCATACAGCAAAGTGAACCAGTTATACATATATATAAATCCACTCATTTTTAGATTCTTTTCCCCTATAGGCCATTATGGAGTATTGAATAGATTTCCTTGTGCTATATATATAAAACCTGAACTTGTGATGGGCATCTGAAGTGGGGGGAGAGAGTAGTCTTGTGAGACTGAGCATTCAGCTGTAGGGTCTGAGTACATATCCAGGCAGATAGTGTCAGAGGTGAGTTAAGTTGCTTGTTCAGGGGAAACCCCACACATCTGGCGTTATTAAACTGTAAAATAAAAAATGTGTAGAAGTAATGTGAGAGTAAAGGAGAAACTCACAGGAGAACTAGGTTTTCCTCTTCTCAGAAGGAAAGGTCTGAAATTGTTCCAATACATCTACCATGCACTCAATAAGGGCTTTATCCTCCAAAAATAATTTTGCTGTCACTCCGGGCTCTAAAGCCCAATGGAGCCCAAATTGCTCATGCCAAGTCCTGCCAATGGGATCCCCAATGAGTCCACAGTTTTGTTAAAATAACAAATGATAACAAACCCATTTGTGTTTAAAAATCACTGTGCAAACAAGTGACTAAGCTATTTGGACCTTCCGTTCAATATTTGGACTCTTACTGACACTTTAACAGATTGCCTCCAACAAAATGTTGATGTTGATAAAAATCAGAGTGAATTTGGACATAAACGCTTCTCTAAATTTCATATAACACAACACTTTAATAATATTTATTCAGTTTCTTTTCTTAGTAACCAATTTTTTTTTCTGTGTAATTCTAGCGTTTGTAATGTTCAATATCCAGCTCTCACAAGTGTCTTTCATATTCAGTTCAGTCGCTCAGTCGTGTCCGACTCTTTGCGACCCCATGAATCGCAGCATGCCAGGCCTCCCTGTCCATTACCATCTCTGGGAATTCACTCAGACTCACATCCATCGAGTCAGTGATGTCATCCAGCCATCTCATCCTCGGTCGTCCCCTTCTCCTCCTGCCCCCAATCACTCCCAGCATCAGAGTCTTTTCCAATGAGTCAACTCTTTGCATGAGATGGCCAAAGTACTGGAGTTTCAGCTTTAGCATCATTCCTTCCAAAGAAATCCCAGGGTTGATCTCCTTCAGAATGGACTGGTT
>SJYT01077028.1:39717-50145 GCA_006410635.1 Cephalophus harveyi | reverse complement strand
CTGGCTTGGAGAATTTTGAGCATTACTTTACTAGCATGTGAGATGTGTGCAATTGTGCGGTAGTTTGAGCATTCTTTGGCATTGCCTTTCTTTGGGATTGGAATGAAAACTGACCTTTTCCAGTCCTGTGGCCACTGCTGAGTTTTCCAAATTTGCTGGCATATTGAGTGCAGCACTTTCCCAGCATCATTTTTCAGGATTTGAAATAGCTCCACTGGAATTCCATCACCTCCACCAACTTTGTTTGTAGTGATGCTTTCTACCTAATTGTATAAAAATAAGTGCTTTGGGATTGGTAAGATTTGGGTGTAAATCCTGGCACACTTACTGGCTCTGTGAACCTGAATCACTGAACTCTCTGAGTTTTGGACTCCTCCATGGAGAGTGATGAACAATATGGTCAAATAATGGAGAGATTTACATGAAAGTCTTGGTAGAATCTCTGGCACAGAATTCACAGTGAACTAGTGAGATTATTAATCTCAGCTCATCTTTGATGTCAACAAAACAGTTACATGCCTGGCATGCAGAAAATGTTCTGATCCTTGCCCCAGATGAAAAAAAATTAAACCCATAATGTGCCTGATCAGAATGTTTTTTGGTCTTTCTGGACGTTCGTACCTGATCTCCTTCAGGAGTCAACTTCTCCCATCCCCAGAATGCAAGATTCTCTTTGGAGCTCTGGGAGAGATTTTGAATGAAGCGTCCAGAACTTCTGGGCTTTGCTTCTTTTAGCCTGAATCACATTAAAATTAATCTTTCATAGACAGTATTTGACTGACAGCTGTGCCTCTGAGAATAGTCCTTGACTCCTTTCTGGCACCACAAGTTACACGTTTACTGCTTTTTATGCAAGTCTCCATATACTCACCCCTTGGGTTTTATAACCCACTTGTCCAATTAAAAATTTCATTTTTGATTTTTTAAGTAATAGAAATACATATTTTTCTTACCAACACCCACCCCCCAAGAATATTTCTTAAAAGGCTAAAGTTTCTTTCAACCAGTTTCTTCATCCCACATGCTTCTCCCCTAAAGGAACTGGAGTTATGAATCTGACCCCTCTCTTCTCAATTTTTTTAGATTTCATTTTTATTGACATACAGCACTGCATAAGTTTTAGATGCACATCATAATGATTTTGACTTATATCATGAAAGGATTATCACAGTAAGTTTAGTGAATATTCATTTTCTCATATAGATACAGTGGAAGAAATAGGACATTTTTTATGTGTGAGATGAGAGCTCTCAGGATTTAATCTCTTAATGATTTTTACATATAATACAGGGCAGTGTTAATTATATTTATCATGTTGTGTCATCACTAGTACTTTTTAATCTTATAACTGGAAGTTTGTGGTCACTTTTGACTTCTTTTATCCAACCCTTCTTCCTCCTACCCTCACCTCTGGTAACCACAAACATAACTTCTTTTTATGTGAGCTTGTTATAAACATGTTTGTTTTTGAGTATAACTGACCTACAACTCTGGATTTCTTCCTGTCACACAACATAGTGATTTTTTTTTCTATATATTTCAAAATGATCATCATAATAAGTCTAGTTACAAATATGCCATCATACAAAGGTATTAAGGAATCATTGACCATATTCCCAGCACTATACATTTCATACCTGTAACTCATTTATTTTGCAAGTGGAAATTTGTACCTGTTAATTTCTCTCAGCTATTTCTTTCCTCTTCCCACTTCCCTATCTTACGGCAATCATCAATTTGTTCTTTCTATCTATAACTCTCCCTCTCTTTTGTTATGTTTGTTCACTGGTTTTATTTTTTAGGTTCCTTATAAAAGTGCAGTTATACAGTATTTGTCCTTTTCTCTGTGACTTATTTCACTTCGCATTATGCCCTCTAAGTCCATCCATGCTGTTGCATATGGCAAGGTTTCATTCTTTTTTATGGCCAAGTAATATTCCACTGACACTGGAAGATGAGCCCCCTGCAGGTCAGAAGGCATCCGATATGCTACTGGGGAAGAGCAGAGGGCAATTGCTAATAACTCCGGAAAGAATGAAGTGGCTGGGCCAAAGTTGAAATGACACTCAGTTGTGGATGTGACTGGTGGTGAAAGTAAAGATGTTTTAAAGAACAATATTGCTTAGAAACCTGGAATGTTAGGTCCATGAATCAAGGTATGTGGTCAAGCAGGAGATGGCAAGACTGAACATCAACATCTCAGAAATCACTGAACTAAAATGGTCAGGAATAGACAAATTTAAATCAGATGGCCATTATATCTACTACTCTGGGCAAGAATCCCTTAGAAGAAATGGAGTAACCCTCATAGTCAACAAAAGAGTCTGAAATGCAGTAGTTTGGTGCAATCTCAAAAACAGAATGATCTTGGTTCATTTGTAAGGCTAACCAACATCACAGTAATGCAAGTCTGTGCCCCAACCACTGATGCCAAAGAAAATGAAGTTGACGAGTTCTGTGAAGACCTACAACACCTTTTAGAACTAGTACCAAAAAAAGATGTCCTTTTCATCATAGGGGATTGGAATGCAAAAGCAGGAATTCACGAGATACTCAGAATAATGGGCAAGTTTGGCCTTGGAGTACAAAATGAAGTAGGGCAAAGGCTAACAGAGTTTCACCAAAAGAACACACTGGTCATAGCAAACATCCTTTGCCAAGACAGCTGTACATGTGGACATCACTAGATGATCAGCACTCAAATCAGATTGATTATGTTTTTTGGAGCCAAAGATGGAGAAACTCTATTCGGTCAGTTAAAACAAGACCTGGAGCTGACAGTGGCTCAGATCATGAGCTCCTTATTGCAAAATTCAGGCTTAAATTGAAGAAATTAAGAAAGATCACTAGGCCATTCAGGTACGAAATAATCAAATCCCTTAAACAGAGGAGATGACAAATAGATTTAAGGGATTTGATCTGGTAGACAAAGTGCCTGAAGAACTATGTGTGGAGGTTTGTAACATTGTACAATAGGCAGTGACTAAATCACCCCAAAGAAAAAGAAATGCAAGAAGGCAAAGTGGTTGTCTGAAAAGCTTTATACATAACTGGGGAGAGAAGAGAAAGCAAAGGCAAGGGAGAAAGGGAAAGATATACCCAACTGGATGCAGAGTTCCAGAGAACAGCAAAGAGATATAAGAAGGCCTTCTTAAATGAACAGTGCAAAGAAATAGAGGATAACAGTAGACTGGGGAAGACTAGAGATCTTATCAAGAAAATTGGAGATATCAAGGGAACATCTCATGCAAGAATGGGTACTATAAAGGACAGAAATGGTGGGGACCTAACAGAACAGAAGAGATTAATAAGAGGTGGCAAGAATACAAAGAAAAACTATACAATAGAGGTCTTGATAACCTGGATAATCGCAATGGTGTGGTCACTCACCTAGAAGCAGATATCCTGGAGTGTGAAGTCAGGAGGGCCTTAGGAAACATTATGTGAACAAAGCTAGTGGAGGTGACAGAAGTGATAGAAATTCAGCTGATTTAAAATCAGCTATTTAAAATCCTAAAAGCTGATGTTGTTAAAGTGCTGCACTCAGCATGTCAACAAATTTGAAAAACACAGCAGTGGCCACAGAACTGGAAAAGGTCAGTTTTCATTCCAATCCTAAAGAAAGGCAATGCCAAAGAATGCTCAACCTACCTGTACAACTGCACTCATTTACCATACTAGCAAGGTTATGCTCAAAATCCTTCAGGCTAGGCTTCAGCAGTATGTGATTCTAGAACTTCCAGATGGACAAGCTGGGTTTCAAAGAGACAGAGGAACCAGATATCAAATTTCTGACATTCTTTGGATCATGGAGAAAACAAAGGAATTCCAGTAAAACATCTACTTCTGCTTTATTTCTACATGAAAGACTTTGACTGTGGGGATCACAGCAAACATAGGGTGTACAGTTGAAGCTCTGGTTTTTCCAGTAGTCATGTACAGATGTGAGAGAAAATTGGACCATCAAGGCTGAGCACTGAAGAATTGATGCTTTCAAATTGTGGTGCTGGAGAAGATGCTTGAGAGTCTCTTGGACCGCAAGGAGATCAAACCAGTCAATCCAAAAGAAAATCAATCCTGAGTATTCATCAGAAGGACTGTTGCTGAAGCTGATACTCCAATATTTTGGCCACCTGATGGGAAGAGCCGACTCTTTGGGAAAGCCCCTGATGCTTGGAAAGACTGAGGGCAGGAGGAGAAGCAGGCAGCAGATGAGAAGGTTAGATAGCATCACTGATTCAAAGGACATGAATTTGAACCAACTCCGGGAGGTATTGAAGGACAGAGGAGTCTGATATGCTACAGTCCATGGAGTCTCAAACGATCCGACACAACTTAGCGGCTGAACAGCTCTTTGCTGTGGTTCGTGGGCTTCTCATGGTTGTGGCTTCTCTTGCTTGTGACTCGCAGTCTCTGGAGTGCTGGCTGGCTCAGTGGCTGTGGTTCAAGGACTTACTTGCTCCGTGGCATAGAGGATCTTATCGGACCAGGGATCAAACCCACGTCCCCTGCATTGGCTGGTGGATTCTTAATCACTAGACCACCAGGAAAGCCCCTGTTTATATATTTTGACTACTAACCCCTTATCTGAAAAATTATTTGCGAATATCTTCTCCCATTAAGCAGGTTGTCTTTTTGTTTTGCCAGTGGTGTGATTCCCTTTGAGTTGATCCTTTTTGAAACTCTCTGTGCTTCCCAGGTGGCACAGGGTAAAGAATCTGCCTGCCAGTGCAGGAGATGAAGAAGACTTGGGTTTGATCCCTGGGTCGGGAAGATCCCCTAGAGTAGGAAATGGCAACCTACTCCAGTATTCTGGCCTGGGAAATCCCATGGACAGAGGAGCCTGGCGAGCTCAGTCTGTGGGGCTGCAAAGAGCCGGTCATGACTGAGCACGTGCTCGCTCTCACACACATGTCTTCAAGTACGTTCTCTGGCCCCTTTACTCTTCTACTTCCGGGATCCTATATTATGAATAGTAGTATGCTTGGTGTCGTTCCAGAGGTCTCTTAAACTGTCCTCGTGTCTTTTTTTCTTTTTTCTGCCCTGCTTCAGTGATTCCCACTACTCTGTCTTCCAGCTCACTGATCCATTTCTGTGTATCCTCAGATCTACTGTTGGTAAAAATTTCAGTTATTGTATCCTTCAGCACTGTTTGGTCCTTCTTTATATCTTCCCAGCCTTTCTTAAACTTCTTTCTGCGTTCATCCTATCTTCTCTTACATTCTTTAAGCATCTTTCCAAATATTATCTTAAACCCTTTAGTGGGTAGATTGACAATCTCCACTTCACTTAGTTCTTCTTCTGGGGTTTTATCTTGTTCCTTCCTTTGGGGCCTCGTTTTGCCTAGTTTGCGGTTTTTATCTCTATGTGTTTGCTGGGATGGTCATGTCTCCTGACCTTGGATAAGTGACATTTCATAAGACACCTGTGAATCTCCACTCTTTTCTGGTCACTAGAGCAAAATGCTACAGTGTTGTGCTTAGTCGTTCAATCCCATCCAACTCTTTGAGACCCCATGGACTGTAGCTTCTCTGTCCATGGGATTTTTCAGGCAAGAATAGTGGAGTGGGTTGCCTTGCCCTCCTCTGGGGGAACTTTCTAACTCAGGGCTGTAGGGCTGCCCTGTATTTTGGCTGCAGAGTCCTTCCTTTGTGGTAGGCTGACTACTGTGGGCATTCTATCAGGGTAGGCTGGTCTGGTTAGTTGATAGGTTCTGCCTTACGTAGACAGAGAAGCAATGGCACCCCACTCCAGTACGCTTGCCTGGAAAACCCCATGGACGGAGGAGCCTGGTAGGTTGCAGTCCATGGGGTCGCTAAGAGTCAGACATGACGGAGCGACTTCACTTTCATGCACTGGAGAAGGAAATGGCAACCCACTCCAGTGTTCTTGCCTGGGGAATCCCAGGAATGGGGGAGCCTAGTGGGCTGCCGTCTGTGGGGTCACACAGAGTCGGACAGGACTGGAGTGACTTAGCAGCAGCAGCCTTATGTAGAGGTTGCAGGCTGCTAGCACATGAGACTGGGTCATAAGACCGCTGGCCACGGGGCACTGCACTGGTGGACCCCGGGCTAGTAACAGCTCAGTGGTAGGTGGAGCTGGGTTCTCAGCTCTCTGGTTGCAGGGTCCTCAGGTTACTGTAGCTGGTGATGGCCTACTGGTGGTTGGGGTGGTTCCTGACACAGCTGGCTGTGGGGTCCAGAATGTCCTGAGGCATATTGATGTGGGGCCAGATCCTGCTGTGGCTGACTGAGGGGCTGCGATGGTCCTAGGGCTGATGTCTGTAAGTAAGTGGGCTGGATCAAGCCCCATGGGCCCCAGTGCTAGTACTGGCCCACAGGTGGGCAGAGCCAGATCCCCGGCTATAAGGCCTTGGGAGTCCTGGGGTTGATGTTTCATTCTATTGTGGGCAAAGCTAGGGCCAGGGGGTCCTGAGGCTGGTGCCAACCCATTGGTGGGTGAGGCTGTTCCAGGACTACTGCTGGCACACTGGTGTGTCTGTCTGAGTCCTGGGCCCTCTGGTGGACGTGGCCAGGTCCTGGGGCAGCTGTGGGTTCAGGGAGTCTTAGGACAGGAGGTGTCCCTGTGGGCGGGGCTGTGTCTCTCCCCAGCTAGTTCCTTGGCCTAAGCTGTCCCAGGAATGGTATAGCTGACAAGGGGGTGGGGAGGCCTGGGTCCTGGTACTAATAAGCTAGCACGTAGATTCCAAAATGGTGCTCATCAGTACTTTTAGTGTCTATGTGATAGAACGCGTTCCCCAAAACGGCTGCTGCCAATTGGTGTCTCCAGGGTGAGCCCCAGCTGCTTTCTGCCTCTCCAGGAGGCGCTCTAAGATCAAGCAGTGGGTCTGATCCAGGCTCCTTTCAAAATCTTGCTTTTGTCCTGGGCCCCAGAGCTTGTGAGTTTTGTGTGCACAATTTTGGGATGAATTCTCTATTTTCCATGGACCCCTGGCTCTCTTGAAAATAAGCCCCACTGGCCTTCAAAGTCAAATGGTATGGGGGCTTGTCTTTCCAGTGCAGGATGCTGGGCTGGGGGTCCTTATGTGAGTCTCAGATCCCTTGCTCCTTGGGAAGACCTCTGCAATTGTAATTATCTTCCCGTTCTGGATCACCCACCTAGGGGTATGGTTCTGGACTGTAGCGTGTCACTACTCCTCCCCTCCTGTCTGAATTGATGTGGTTCCTTCTGTGTGTCTTTAACTGCAGGTCTTTTCTCTGCTTGTCTTCTAGCTTTTCCCATCAATAGTTTCTTTGTAAATAGTTCTTTTGGTGTGTCCCTGGAGGGAGGTGAGCTCAGGCTCTTCCTACTCTGCCAGGTTAGCCACTCCTCTCTCTTCACTTTTTTTTTTTCTTGCTATGCTGCACAGTTTGCAGGATCTTAGTTCCCCAACCAGGATTCGAACCTGGGCCCTGAAAGTGAAAGCACAGAGTCCTAACCACTGGACCACCAGAGAATTCCCTCTCCCCTCAATTTGTAAGACAAGCTTTTGTAGCCTGAAATTGTGCAGACCCCTAAAAGTGTTTGTTATGAATGTAAGGGTTTGTTCTACCTTTTGTTTCTCTTTACTAAAAATGGACCTCTTAGGCAATCTCATCCGGAGAAGGCAATGGTAACCCACTCCAGTACTCTTGCCTGGAGAACCCCATGGATGGAGGAGCCTGGTGGGCTGCAGTCCATGGGGTCGCTAAGAGTCAGACACGACTAAGCGACTTCACTTTCACTTTCACTTTTCACTGTCATGTATTGGAGAAGGAAATGGCAAGCCACTCCAGTGTTCTTGCCTGGAGAATCCCAGGGACAGAGGAGCCTGTTGGGCTTCTGTCTATGGGGTCGCACAGAGTCGGACACGACTGATGCGACTTAGCAGCAGCAGCAGCAGCAGCAGGCAATCTCATCTAGAGTCACAGTTTCCACTATGACTAATGCTAACGTCAGAATTTATACCTGGATGTGTCTACTGAGCTCTATAACTATATTTTCATGCCTCTCTGGTCATCTCCTTCTAGAAATCCCACAGGTACCTGAAACCCAACTTGTCTAAATCTGAATTTGCAAGCTTCATCCTAAACCTGTTTTTCCTCCTGGTATTCCTCTTACTGGTGGATACCCCAATGCACCCAATCACCGAAGCCAAAAGGAAACTGAAGCAAGTACTCCTGCAAATGCCTGACAAAAGCAGTAAAATGGACTGTCTACAAATTAAATGTTCTCATGAACCCGACAGTATTAAAAAAGCAAAAGTCCTAAAATACAGAGGGCTTCCACTGAATTCACATTAAAATATTAATAATCTCTATGGCTGGAAAGGATGGTGAAGCACAGAATATTGAAAATTGGTGTAATCTTTTAGGGAAACAATTTGGCAAGCGTGAGAAACACTATAGAAGTGCTCATCTGTTATTTGATTTGACAATTCTTTTCCAAGTATTGCAGCCTAAGATAATAACCCAAAACATAGGGAAAATTATACTTATGTTTTAGAAAATAGAAAGCTACTGTTTATGAGTTTAAGTATCTTGAATAGGCTCATGTAGCTAGTCAGTTACATGCTGGGATCTGAGCTCAGGTCTGGCAGCTCAGCTTGATTTCTTAACTACTATACAAAAACTAAACACAAGGAGGGCTCACTTGAGTTAATTATGTAATTCAGTTTTTTACAGCATTGTGCTGCTGGTAAAGAAGATGGATGCAAAGACTATACAGCAGAATAAAAATACAATTTATTCAATAAATATTTATTGCCAAATATATTCACTTGCTAAATGAATAAAATATTAAGCAAACAAAACAGAATGAAACATGGTATACATATAAAATATGTAGGAAAACTTCCAGAAGGAAATACAACAAATCACTTACCCTGTTCATATTAGAATGGTAAAATGATTGATTCTTTCTCTAATTTAATTATTTTTAAAAATTATACTTTTAATATTGAGTTCTATTACTTTTTAATATTGTTTTTATATTTTTATTATGGGGAATTTTAAATACACACAAGAAATGAGAGAATAGTATAAGAAGTACCCATAGACCCATCACCCTTCTTTATTAATCATTAACTTAAAGCCAATCTCATTTCATAACATTTTCACTCTTGTCTCTCCCACCCCTACATTGTGGCTTATCTTACTCTCTTGACATTATCTTTGTCAGAGAACAACATTTAAGGACTGTCAGGTTTTTGCTCTACACCTGTATCTTCTTTTTTCTATGCTGAAAATATTGGTTTCCAATGACATCAACAAAATTATTCATTGGCTTATCCCATAATGGTCTTAGAATAACAAGGCCAACACTTCTATCAACAGTATGACTATTGAAAATATGTAAGTTTTGTTTTTCCAATTTCTATTGCCTAAATATTTGTGGCTTTCCCTCCTTCCCAAATTCATATGTTAAAGGCCTAACCCCCAGTGTAATTGTTTTAGGAGAAGAACTTTTGGGAAGTAATTAGGGTGAGACAAGGTCATGAAGATGGGGCCTTTATGGTGGGATTAGTGCCCTTATAAGAGATATGGAGAACTTGCTTTCTTTCTCTCTCTGCCTTTGAGGACACAATAAAGGAGGCCATCTGTAAGCCAGGAAGAGTGTCCTTACCAGAAACCAAGCCCTGCCACACTTTGATCTTGGACTTCCTAGTCCCCAGAACTGTGAGCAAAAAATTTTCTGTTTTTAAGTTACCCAGTCTGTGGCATTTTCTTGTGGCCAGCTAAGCAGACTAAGACAGTAGTTCTTTTGTTCATAGGGTATATTCTTGTCCCTAAGTATATTCTAAAGTATATTTAAATTAAGTTTTAAAAGGAAAAAGGAAATATAGGTTTAAATGGATTTTTCAGTTTAATTTTCTTCTGATCTTCATATACTTTTAAAGGGTAAACTCAGTTTAATGTAGGTTAAAATTTAATTCCTGTTACCTATGGGATATATGTTACCTGTCAGATATATGGTCTTCCCTGGTGGCTCAGGCAGTAGAGAATTTGCCTGCAATATAGGAGACTGTTGTTCGATCCTTGGGTTGGGAAGATTGCCTGGAGAAGGGAATGGCTACCCACTCCAGTATTCTTGCCTGGCAAATTCCATAGACAGAGGAGCCTAGTGGACTACAGTCCATAAGGCTGCAGAGTCAGACACAACTGAGCAGCTAACACACACACAGGATATAATACAAAAATATTTTAAATAGTAGTAGTGTGGTTTGTGACATAAATTGTTGAGGTTGCTCCCAAATTATTTTTGTTATTTGAGTCAGGAAATCATGAAGATAAAAAAGTATGTAGAATTAGTGTAGTTAGCTAGCAGACCTTTAATTTTTTCTGGTATGGATATTTAGTATAATGACTTCAGGGGGAGGTACATGCAGAAGTCTGTATAAATATCTGCAAATATGAACACATATTTTATTTGCCTAGCCTCTGAGGAGTA
>SJYT01077028.1:20989-38321 GCA_006410635.1 Cephalophus harveyi | reverse complement strand
TCTTGAGAGTCCCTTGGACTGCAAGGAGATCCAACCAGTCCATTCTGAAGGAGATCAGCCCTGGGATTTCTTTGGAAGGAATGATGCTAAAGCTGAAACTCCAGTACTTTGGCCACCTCATGCGAAGAGTTAACTCATTGGAAAAGACTCTGATGCTGGGAGGGATTGGGGGCAGGAGGAGAAGGGGACGACCGAGGATGAGATGGGTGGATGGCATCACGGCCTCGACGGACGTGAGTCTGAGTGAACTCCGGGAGATGGTGATGAACAGGGAGGCCTGGCGTGCTGCGATTCATGGGGTCGCAAAGAGTCGGACACGACTGAGCGACTGAACTGAACTGAACTGAACTTAAATAAATGTGTTGATTTGCACATATGTCTCTCATTGTGAAGAAATTCCTTAATTGATTTTCTTTAGCAGTTGAAATATTTAGGTATCTAAAAAACCTAGTAAATTTCATGATTTTAGTTTGAAGAAAGACATAAATGAAGGAAATTTTATGTCTGGAAATAATTTCTTTGTAGATTCTCAAATCATTTCAACTAACCCAAAGAATATTTCCACCAACAATGTCCGCCATTTCATTTTAGTTTTGATTCATGCAGTATAAAGGAATAATTGATTTGTGAATTACATTGTTTCATTCTATAAATAGTAATACTGTAATATCTCCAATTTTCAATTCAGCCTACATCTACCAACAGGAAAACGACAATGTTTTTTATTTACTTATTGATTGCAACTCTAGAAAATAGCAAAGCTGTCAAATCAACCAGACTATAAACTCATGTGAGAAGAATAAGATTAAATTTACCTGGCCATGTTTTAGGACATAGAACACCCCTTTGGAATATTTCTGGGAGCAGCACATTCATTTACAGCTCAAGGACACAGCTTGCGTCCTCTCAATTTTTTCCTCACTGGACATTGTTTAAAACCTTACTCTCCAGCCTTCGGATGCTAGAGTCAGAACAGTACTGAGTTTAGTCCAAACCCTTTATTTATTTTAAATTGAAGTATGAAGTGAAGTGAAATGAAGTTGCTGAGTCGTGTCTGACTCTTTGTGACCCCAGGGACTGTAGCCTACCAGACTCCTCCATCCATGGGATTTTCCAGGCAAGAGTACTGGAGTGGGTTGCCATTTCCTTCTCCAGATCTTCCTGAATTGAACCTGGATCTCCCGCATTGTAGGCAGACACAATACCGTCTGAGCCACCAGGGAAGTCTAGTTGATTTATAATATTATATTAATTTTAGATGTATAACATAGAGACTCAGTATTTTTATAGATTACACTCCATTAAAAGTTATTACAAGATAATGGCTATAATTCCTTGTGCTGTCTAATATATCCAATTGCTTATCTATTTTATACATGTGTTTTGTATTTTGTTAATCCCTTACCCCTGTGTTGCTCCTTGCTGCTTCCATCTCCCCGCTGGTGAAGCACTAGTCTGTTTTCTGTATCTGTGAGTCTGTTTTGCTATATACATTCATTTCTTTTATTTTTTATATTCTGCATATAAGTAACATCATACAGTATTTGTCTTTCTTTGACTTAATTCACTAAGCATAATATTCTCTTCATCCATTCTGTTGCTGCAAATGGTAGAATTTCATTCTTTTCTATGTCTGAGTAAAATTCCACACGTACCACATCTTCTTAATCCATTGATCTGTTGATGGACACTTCATTGCTTTTTACTTTTATTTAAGTTGCTTTCTTATCTTGGCTGTTGCAAATAGTGCTGCTATGAACACTGGGGTGCATGTATCTTTTTGAATTGGCATTTTCATTTTTTCCAGATATTTATTCAAGAGTGAATTGCCGGCTCTCTTTTTAGGTTATTGAGGAACCTCCATACTGCTTTCCACAGTGACTGCACAAATTTACATTTCCACCAACAGTGTACAAGAGTTCTCTTTTCTCTGTATCCTTGTCAGCAATTGTTATTTATACTTTTAAAAAATAGCCATTCTGACAAGATATCACAATCGATATCTCATTATGGCTTTGATCTGCGTTTCTCTAATAATTAGTGGTGTGAGCATCTATTTATGAGCCTGTTAACCATCTGTATGTCTTCTTTGGAAAAATATCTATTTAGGTCTGCTGCCCACTTTTGTGATTGGTTGATTATTTTTTTTAATATTCAGTTGTATGAGCTGTTTATTTTGAATATTAACCCCTCGTCAGTCATATCACTTCAAACAGTTTCTCCATCCTTTGGTTGTCTTTTCATTTTGCATTGATTTCCTTTGCTGCACAAAAGCTCTTTAGTTTCATTATTTGTTTATTATTTTCTTTATTTTGCCTGAGGAGACACATGACCAAAAACATTGCCTTGATTTATGCCAAAGAGTATCCTGTTTATGTTGCCTTCCAGGAGTTTGATGGTTTCTCGTCTTACATATAGGTCTTTAATCCGTTTCGAGTTTATTTTTCTGTATGGTGTGAGGTGATGTTTTACATGTAGCTCTTCAGTTTTCCCAGAACCACTGACTGAAGAGACTGCATTTTCTCCGTTGTATATTCATGCCCCTTTTGTCATAGGTTAATTGACCGTAAGTGTGTGGCTTTATTTCTGAGTGCTGTGTTCTTTTCTTTTGACCTATGTGTCTGTTTTTGTGTCACTATCATGCAATTTTACCAAACTCTTAACTTTTTTTTTAATTATTGTTTCTTTTTATTTAGTTATGGTACATATAAGATCTTAAAAATTTTTTTTGGAATTTTATCTTTTTGAGATATAGTTGATATACAGTATTATATGTTTCATATGTACAACATAATGATTCTCAACTTTTAAAGGTTGTATTCCATTTATAGTTATTATAAAATATCACCTACCTTCCCTGTGTTATATCATATATCCTTATAACTCATTGTTTTATACATAGTAGTTTATAACTCTTAATCCCTTACCTCTATTATGTTGCTTTCTATTGGTAACCACAAGTTGTTCTCTGTATCTGTGAGTCTATTTCTTTTTTGTTATATTCACTCATTTTAAGAGATTAAAGGAAAATTTGACCATTGAAATAGATGCAGAAAAAGCATTTGATAAAATTAAACACTCTTTCAAGATTAAAACAAACCCCAACTCTGGAGAACAGACAGATATTTTCTTAGCCTGATTAAGGATACTTCTAAAAGGTCTCTATCATAAAGATTGTATTTAATCATGAGGTTGTAGAAGCATTTCCACTAAAGACAGGAATAAGACCAAAGGACCACTATGGTTGACTCTATAGCCAATGTAGCTTAACAAGAAAATGAAATAAAAGGTAAACAAAAAAAATATATAAAGTTCTCCTTATTTCTAAGTGATATAGTTGTCTACATCAAAATTCTAAGACAATCTACAAACTATTAGCACTAATACACGTTTTAGCATTGTTACTGGATACCAAATTAATATACAAAGTCAACAGCTTTCCTGCACAAAACAATGACCAATGTAAATAGAAATGTAATGAGAAAAAGGCTTCATTCACAATACCAAAGGAACTGTAAGATATCTATACATAAATTAATCAAAAGATCTGCAGGTTTTCTGTGAACTAGATATTTTGAGGGAAAGTTTTAATCCTTTTCACTTTTCTTCCCCTTCTCCTTCTCTCTCTCCTCACCCCTTGTTGGCCAGTGATTTGAACTTACTTCCTCCCAGCTTACTTGGTCTCTATTTCAAAACTAGGTCTTATAAATAGCTAAGATTTCTCCCCCAGGTAATAGTGGATTGTCACAGATCCTAGGACTTGGGATGAGGCTGTAGCTTATATAAACTTGGACAGTATTTCTCAGTAACAGTTTCTCACCTCCTTTTTTCATCTGGGAGAGGAGTGGGTGGCAAAAACTGGGTCCAGTTCTCTGCTTTGTGTGAAGTATTTTAAGCTTCTTTATCCCAGGAGCTGAACTCTTAGCTTTCAATCCCTGCTCCTGGCCCAGAGCACAGCAAGCTCACAGCTCCATCTAAGCTAACATTTTCATTATTATATCTGAGCAACAGAAATGCGCATCTTATATTTCAGCCTGGTTTGCATTTTGTTTCTTTTTTTGCCTATTTTCATGTGTCACTTCATTGCTACATGTTTGGAGTAGTGGAATTTATCAGGCATGAGCTCAGTGACTATTTTGACTAGACATATTTCATCCCTTTTCTTGGAGAATGAAGGAAAAGAGAGGATGGTAAAAGATACACTGTTCATCTAAATGGTTACCAATTAACTCCAGTTTTTGTAACATCTACTTTCAAAATCTCTTTGGGAAAAGGACAAGATGAAAGTGGAAGGCAGACCCAGATAAAGTGAAGGAATTGGAGACTTGGAAGCTTGGGAGATGGGCAAAGAAGGGAGGAAGGGAGGAAGAGGAAGTCTTGTTTATGAGCACCTGCGTTTCTGTTGGCATCATGAATCCTGTCCCTTTTCTTCAGTGTGGGCAAGAGCTCTTCTCCTTTGTCTCATGCTTTTTCTGTCTGCTCACCTTTTCCTCTTTCTTCCAAGAAAGGGAGGTGGAGGATTGTGATTTATTCCTTTTCCTCCCAGATTTTCACAAAGAAGAGACTCAAAGATGCTTACAGGACTCAGCCAGGTCCTTCCCTTTGTTCCTGCATAATAATCTCTAGGTTGAGACACTGGTCAGAAATCAAATTCTCCTCAGAACCTAGAGCAAGCACTTGCATTGATGAACTTATCCTTTTCTCTGTCCTGCAGTGGTTTTTAATGCAAAATAGGTGCCAGGCTTAGAAAGTCCAAAGGAAAATTCATAGAAAAGAAGCAGAAAAGGCTGCTGAGCCATCACCTAGTCCAGAAGTCATCCTTGAGAATGGTTGAGAATCCTTCCTTGAGAATAATCAGGGGAGATGCTCTCGGATTTCTGAGCTCCACTTCCATCCTTCTCCATTCTTTACCCCACGTTGCAGCCAGTCTCTGAAGCCAGAAGCCAGAGCCAGCTCTCTGGTGAAAGAACTCCAGTCCCTGATTATCCCTGGTTCTCTTGTTCTACTGTGGGGACCCTGGCTTTGGAAACATAGCTGCTTTGGCTCTTGGCCATTATTTGCTGAGGTCATCTGAGGAGGCCAGTGCTGTCATGGGCCACCAGTCTGGGAGGGCCTGTCCTGGGGCTTTTCCAAGCCCCAGCTCCAGGAGGTAACTGCAGATGGTTCTTCTATTTTTAGATCCTGGTGCATTGCCCGTGGAGCCAGCGACCTGGAAGAGCCAATTATCCCTCCAGTCTCTGTTTCTGACTCCCTCGTTTCCCTTCATTGTTCCACCAGAATTTGCCTCTGTCTCTGGGACTGGGATGAAATGACCCAGAGTTAACTGAGCTGGGTTCTGGTCTGTGGACACAGATGCTGATGTTTCGTGTACCTCCTAAGACTGTCACTACCAAGACTCATTTTAAGCGTAACACAAAGGACTCCAAATTTTTCACCATGCTTTCCTAATAGTAAAACATTTTTAAAACACATGCTTGCTTTGCTTGTCTATTCATTCATAAATACTATATGTGCACATTTATAATTATATGTGTACCTGTTATAAAACTTGTGTAGAAAATAGGAAATTTATAGACTGAGATATTGCTAATGGATTAGAAGTTCTTGTATTCTTCTATTGTACCGCATAGGTCTTTTGGCACATCCTCACTGTGGAAATCACTGCTTTAGGTAATGAAATAAGAATATGTCTTTTGGAGACCTTTTTTTTAGCTGCGATGCTAGCCATCATCAATTTGAGAAATAATGGAAAAAGTTTTTCTTGGCCAAGGTGTTTTCTCTTTCCTAATAAAGAACCATATCTGAAAATTCTATCACCTTTTGGCTATTAGAAATAATGCTGTTATGAACATAGGTATATAAATATCTGTTACAGTCCGAACTTTCTCTTGGGTGTATATCTAGAAGTCGAATTGTCAGATCATATGATAAATCTTAAGTTTAACTTTTTGAGGAAATACCAAAATGTTTTCCATAGCAGATGCACCATTTTACATTCCCACCAGCAATGCACAGGGTTCCATTTTCTCCATATCCTTGCCAGGATATGTTTGTTTTCCAGGATATATTGTTTTCCATTAAAAAAAAAAAAATGATAGCCATCCTAGTGGGTGTGAAGTGGCATCTTATGGTGGCTTGGATTTGCTTTTCCCTACTGACCAATGCTGTGATAGACTGTATTTTTAATTGATTTGTCTGGCTGGCATCCTTGTGTTTTCCAAGTAAATTATAGAATTATTTGTCAATTCCTTAAAACAAATTCAACTGACATTTTAATTGGATTGCATTGACTTTATAGATTAATTTGGGAAAAATAGAGCTCTCCATATATTCCTCTTTTTGTATCTTTTAAATAAGCTTTAAAAAACTTAATAACATTTGAAACTTAAGTCCATAGAAGTGTGCACATTTTTTATTGATTTATTTCTTAGCTGTTAGAGATTTTGTTGCTATTGTGAACAAAATCTTATTTTTTATTTTCCAGATAGTTATTATCAGTCTTCAGAAATGCTAGTGATTTTTGAGATTGATTTTGTATCCAGCCCCCATACTGAACTCTTATCAGATCTCATTCTATCTTTGGATCTATTGGCATTCCTCCAAGATGCACACACAGTTTGCAATATTTGCAGTTTTATCACTTCCCATTTGATTCTCACAAATTCTTATTATTGTTGCTGTTATTATGATTATTGAAAATCTTACATAAGCATTAGCCAGAATACCCACAGAGATAGTAAACATTGTCTAATGTCTGATCTTCTCCATTGAGTGTGATGTTTTCTGTGTATTTTGGATTTAGATCTTTTATTAAAGTAAGAGAGTTCCCTTTTATTTCTATTTTTTCCTAAGGGTATTTAATCATAAACATATATCTGTGTAATTTTTATTAAATATTTTTCCTATCTGTTGAAGTATCATTTGATTTTGTTCTTTAGTATGTAAATATAGTCAACAATTTATGTTGTCAAATGATTTTTACACTACTGAAATAAACCTTACTTAATCATGATCTATTACTTTTTACATTTTATTTAATATTTGGGGATCTACAATTGAAAAAGAGCTGTTCTTTTATTTTCTTCTCCTATTCTTTTTAGGACTTGGAAATTACACTAATGCTAGACAAGGGACTTCCCATGTGGCTCAATGATAAAGAATCTACCTGCCAATGCAGAAGACCCTGGTTTCATTCCTGGGTTGGAAAGATCCCCTGGCAGAGGAAATGGCAGCCCACTCTAGTATACTTCCCTGGAGAATCCAGGACAGAGGAGCCTGACGGGCTACAGGCCATAGAATCGCAAAGAGCTGGACAAGACTGAGCAACTGAGCATGCACACACATACCTTAATAGAATGAACTGGGTAGATTTCACTACTTTTCCACATTATGAAGCAAGTTTTCCCAGATATTTTTGAAATTTCAAAAAACAGGTACACATCTGCCCTAAGGCCTTTTTTCCCCTTTATAAATAGGGTTGTGTGTCCTTTATTTGCTGTTGTTGACCTTTGCAATATCTTTGCTTGTTACTGATTTGTTCACACTTCCTGATTTTTACTGGGCCAGTTTTATATTTTATATGCATTTAAAATATTTAGCTTAATATATTCTATCTTGATTATTACTTTCTTAGTGAATGACTATTAATAATATTATTTTATGGATATTTTCATCTCTTTTGTATATATAAGTATTTTATTTAATTCTGAATTTTGTATATCTACAGGGGATTCCCTTGTGGCTCAGCTGGTAAAGAATCTGAAAGCAGTGTGGGAGACCTGGGTTCGATCCCTGGGTTGGGAAGATCCCCTGGAGAAGGGAAAGGCTACCCACTCCAGTCTATAAGTATTTTATTTAATTCTGAATTTTACATATCTGTCTTTTTTCCCCCTTGATAAGCTTTCTTTAAACATTTATTTTGTTGAAGCATAATTGATATATAATGTGCTAATTTCTGCTGTACAGCAAAGTGATTCAGTTATGTGTATATATACACACTTTTTCATATTCTTTTCCATTGTGGTTTATCACAGGATATTGAATATAGTTTCCTGTGCTATACAGTTGGACCTGTTGTTTATCCATTTTATATACAATAGCTTTCATCTGCTGATCCCCAAATCCCAATCCATCTCTCTCTCACTCCTCCCCTTTGGCAACCACAATCTGTTCTCTATGTGAGTCTGTTTCTGTTTCATAGAAAAGTCCCCTTGATAAACTTTTGATGGAGGTTAGTACATTGAGGAATCTTTCAAAGGCCCAGCTTTTGATTTGGTTATTCTTATCTATTTTATAGTTGCTATTGTTGCTTATAGTCCAGTTGTTTATTGAATTCTGACCTTACTTTTTTCTTTGTGTTTCTTTGTATTTGGTCTATTGTTCATTTTCTAAACTCTTGAGTTAGAGACTTTCTCTCTACGATCTTGTAAATGGTATATTATTTAAATGTTTCATGTATGCTCAAAAACGTGCCTTCTTCACTTGGTGGATGTTGTAAAGTTCTTCCCACTTCCCATGTAATTATTTCAAATTTATGAATCATTTTATTTGAGTATTTCCTATGATTGCTTATTATCTGCTTGTTCTATCAGTCACTTAGATGGTTACAGAAAAGTTTCTTTTTCAGGCAAGGCTTTATCGGGGCCCCTGCTGCATCGGTGGGAGCAAGAACAAGTTCTCTTGCTTGCCCACTCCATGAGGCAGGCCGAGCTGGTTCCTTATATGAGGTGAGGGTAGGTGTGTGTCCAGGGGTTGGGTCAGAGGGGTGGCTTAGGTGTTTGGCCCATCCCTTAGGTGGTGTTGAATGCAGTGGCACGTGCAGTACCCTGTTTTTGCTCCTGACCCACTGCTTTTGCTTCAGGCTCCTCAAAATGGCAAATTTTTTGGTCTCTTTGTATCTTTTGTCCAGAATTGGCCCCAACTGTTCATGCACACAGCTATCTTTAATCCCATACAGTTTCTTTATATTCTATTGCTCAAGGAGAAGTATGTCCAGGTGCAAGCCTGCACTGCAAAAGGTCCCAGATCTCAGCCTGTCTCACTCCCCCATGAGAGACTATGCACCCTTGTTCTTAAGGGGTAGGGGCTGAAGGTCTCTTCTGAAACTTCTTCCTTCTGCACAGGGGCTTCAGAGCCTAGCCTACCCTAGAGGTGTAGAAGTCCCTCACTGGCTGTTCCAAGAGCCTGTAGGGACCTGGGCCACTTTTCACTGGAATGGGCTGAATTCCATGAGCCATCATGAGCCTTTCTTCAAATGCTGGATACTCAAAGATACAAACATCACCCAAAGGTTAAACAAAAAAGGGCTGAAAAGAGAACAACAATAGGTGTTAAACGGCCTAGAAAGGGAAAGAACCAGGTTAACTCTGGGCTTCCTTAACTGTTGACCAGACAAGGGAGGTAGTATCTATCGTCCTTGCCAAAATCATGAAGCCACTCTGTCTGGGCATATATTTCCTTGATATTAACTTTTACATGTCCTGTCACATTGATCCAAGTGCAACAGGAAGTGTTAATCATTGCACAAACTCTGCTTTGTTCTGCCAGAAAGTAATCAGATGACTGTCAAGAGCTCCTATTCATAAAAGTTTCTAATTACAATTCCTGTGTTTTTACCTGTAGTTATGTTGTTGAGTTTTATATCTTGAATCTATGGTTTGAAGGGCATGTAAGTCCACAGTTGTTAGATCTCTCTGATTTTGTTTTGTATAAAAACATCTCTCTTTAAAATTTTTTTCCTTGAATTCAATTTTGTTATTTGCTCCCCAGTTTTAGTTGGCTCAAAACTGCCTCATAAATATTTCCATCTTGTTATTGGTGACTTTCCTATGACTCTTTGTTTTACAAATATTCCTTTTAGAATATTGTTTAAAAATCCAATTTGTGAGTGTTTATCTTTTGATTAGTAAGTTTAATTCTAAAATTGTATTAGTTCTTTAAGACTCTCATGACAAAGTACCACAAACTGGATGGCTGGAAACAACAGAAATATGTTTTTTCATGGTATTGGTGGCTCAGTTCAGTTCAGCTTAGTTCAGTCGCTCAGTCATGTCCAATTGAACGACTGATCATGGCATCTGGTCCCAATGGCCAGGCCTCCCTGTCCAACACCAACTCCTGGAGTTTACCCAAACTCATGTCCATTGAGTCAGCGATGCCATCCAGCCATCTCATCCTCGGTCGTCCCCTTCTCCTCCTGCCCCCAATCCCTCCCAGCATCAGGGTCTTTTCCAATGAGTCAGCTCTTCGCATGAGGTGGCCAAAGTACTGGAGTTTCAGCTTTAGCATCATTCCTTCCAATGAACACCCAGGACTGATCTCTTTTAGGATGGACTGCTTGGATCTCCTTACAGTCCAAGGGACTCTCAAGAGTCTTCTCCAACACCACAGTTCAAAAGCATCAATTCTTCAGTTCTAAGCTTTCTTCACAGTCCAACTCTCACATCCATACATGACCACAGGAAAAACCATAGCCTTGACTAGACAGAACTTTGTTGGCAAAGTAATGTCTCTGCTTTTGAATATGCTGTCTAGGTTGGTCATGACTTTCCTTCCAAGGAATAAGTGTCTTTTAATTTCATAGCTGAAATCACCATCTGCAGTGATTTTGGAGCCCCCCAAAATAAAATCTGACACTGTTTCCACTGTTTCCCCATCTATTTCCCATGAAGTGATGGGACCGGATGCCATGATCTTCGTTTTCGGAATGTTGAGCTTTAAGCCAACTTTTTCACTCTCCTCTTTCACTTTCATCAAGAGACTTTTAAGTTCCTGTTCACTTTCTGCCATAAGGGTGGTGTCATCTGCATATCTGAGATTATTGATATTTCTCCTGGCAATCTTGATTCCAGCTTGTGTTTCTTCCAGCCCAGCGTTTGTCATGATGTACTCTGCATGTATGTTAAATAAGCAGGGTGACAATATACAGCCTTGATATATTCCTTTTCCTATTCGGAACCAGTCTGTTGTTCCATGTCCAGTTCTAACTGTTGCTTGCTGACCTGCATATAGGTTTCTTAAGAAGCAGGTCAGGTGGTCTGGTATTCCCATCTCTTTCAGAATTTTCCACAGTTTATTGGTGGCTAGAGGCACAAAATTAAGGTGTCAACAGGGCCATGAACTCTCTGAAATCTGTGGGCAAATCCTTTCCAGTCTCTTCCTAGCTTCTGGTGGTTTGCTGGCAATCTTCAACTTTTGTTGGCTTGTAGCTGGATAACGCTGGTCTCTGCCTTTGTTGTTATGTGGCATTCTCCCCATGTGTCTCTGTGTTCCCATGGCTGTCTTTTTATAAGGACATTAGTTTTATTGGATTAGGGTCCTACCATACTTCAGTATGACCTCATCTTAATTTAGCTAATTACATCTACAATAGCCCTATTTCCAAATGAAGCTACATTGAGAGGAACTGGGATTTAGAAATTTAATATATCTTTTTTTTTGGGGGGACACAATTCAATCTATAACACAAATTATGTAATTAATTTTATATTTAGTATTCATTTCAGTAATCTTGGGGCTTCCCCTGTGGCTCAGCGGTAAAGAATCCACCTGCCATTGCAGGAGATGCAAGAGACTCAGGTTTTATCCCTGGGTTGGGAAGATCCCCTGAAGTGGGAAATGGCAACCCACTCCAGTATTCTTGCCTGGGAAATCCCATGGACAGAGGAGCCTGGTGGGCTACAGTCCATGGAGTTGCAAGCAGTCACATGACTGAGCCCACATGCATTCAGTCATCTTGTTTCTAATTTTTGCTTACCATATATTACTTTCCTCTTTTTTCCTTTCTTGTCTTTCATTGAATAGAATGTTCTTCTACTGGTTTGAAAATTCTGAATTCTACTTCTGTGCTTTTTAGTAGTTATATTTAACTTATTAAAAATCATATTTATGTTTAGTTTTTCTTATTAATTCTATCTTATTAGCCATGAGCCCTTTTAGTCTGTCTTTCATCTTTTTTTAATTTTGGAAAACGCTTGTTTTTTTTTAGACCTTCAACTGATAGTCAGATGCGAATGTGAGAGTTGGACCATAAAGAAGGTTGAGCACTAAAAAATTGAAGCTTTTGAATTGTGGAGAAGACTCTTGAGAGTCTCTTGTACTTCAAAGAGATCAAACCAGTCAATCCTAAATGAAATCCCCTTTTTTTTTCCATTTCTTTCTTTTCTTCAAGGCTTCTTATTGTACTGATGGTTATACTGGTACTTTTCTTAGCTTATTTTTATTTTCATTAGCTTCAAATTATATTTTCCTACTTTTCATTACTTCTCAGTGCCTTCTGGGAGAACCCATCAATCTGATCATTCACCTCACTTGTCTCTGCTCCAATGTAATTCATTTTTATTATTTATGTCATTTATCAAATTCTTTATTTCAGTGATTGAATTTTCACATCCAGTGTTTCTATTTGATCCTTTTCATAACTACTTTTTTTGCTTCATCTTAGCATTATCCTTCCAGGCCATATAAGCCTCATAAAGAGCCTGTGAGGTAGGCATTATCTCCACTTTATGAGTAAAAAAACTAAGATATGAAGACAATCCATTCCTCTTACCCAGGATCACCTAGCAGGTAGGTTGTTGTTATTCAGCTGCTAAGTCATGTCTGACTCTGTGACCCCATGGACTGCAGCATGCCAGTCTTCACTATCTCCCAGAGTTTGCTCAAATTCATGTCCATCGAGTTGGTGATGCTATCTAACCATCTCATCCTCTGCTGCCCCCTTTTCCTTTTGCCTTCAATCTTTCCCAGCATTAGAGTCTTTTCCAGTGAGTTGGTCTTCACATCAGGGGGCCAAAATACTGTAACTTTAGCATCAGTCCTTCCAATGAATATTCCGGGTTGATTTCCTTTAGGATTGACTGGTTTGATCTCTTTGCAGTACAAGAGACTCTCAAGAGTCTTCTCCAGCACCACAATTCAAAAGCATCAGTTCTTTGATGCTCAGCCTTCTTTACGGTCCAACTCTCGCATTCGTACCTGACTATCACTTGAAGGCCTACAGGGCAAAAACAGGTTTTACAGAGAAGAAGGTGACTTTTGGGAAGCAGCTAAGAATGGGGGCTGATTGCCAGGAAAATCAACCATGTAATTATCGGAATGGAACCTTCACTCCTATTCCCTGACTCTGGGGCAAGGGAGAGGATCTGGGGGTTGGCCAGTGACCAATTATTAAATCAATCATATCTGTGTAAGAAAGCTTCCATAAACCCCCAAAAGGACAGGGTTTGGAGAGCTTCTGGGCTGGTGAGCATGTGGAGATTTGGGAAGACTGGTGTGCTCAGAGTCAGCATGGAAGCTCCAAGCCTTCCCCATATAACTCACCCTGTACATCTCTTCCATCTGGCTGTTCCTTAGTTATATCCTTTTATAAAAATAAACTGGTAGTCTAGTAAGTAAAATGTTTCTCTGAGTTCTGCCAGCCACTCTGGCAGATTAATCAAACCTAAGAGGGGGTTATAGAAACCTCTGATTTATAGCCACTCAGCATGAAGCAACAGTGACAATCTAGACTTGCAGTTGGCTTGTGAAGGGGGTGAGGGGCAGTCTTACAGGACTAAGCCCTTAAGTTGTAACTCAAGAAGGGGATCATTAGCATCTCCAATCTATAGTCAGTTGGTTAGAAACACAGGTGAGAACCTGGACTTCCTACTGGCCTCTGAAGTTGCGGATAATCTTGCAGAACTGAGCCCTCAACCTTGGAATCAGATGCTATCTCCAGGTAGATGTTATCAGAATTGAATTGAATGGTAGGATGCACAACTGGTGTTGGAGAATTGCTTGGTTGGAAAGACCTCACTGCTGGTCTGAATTGGTGACCAGAAATTATTTAATGTATATATTTTGTTTTCTAGAAAGCTGATTGCTAAATATTTCAGTTCAGTTGCTCAGTTGTGTACAACTCTTTGTGACCTCATGGACTGCAGCCTGGTAGGCTTCCCTGTCCATCACCAACTCCCGGAGCTTACTCAAACTCATGCCCATCTAGTCGGTGATGCCATCCAGCCATCTCATCCTCTGTTGTCACCTTCTGCTCCTGCCTTCAATCCTCCGCAGCATCAGGGTCTTTTCCAATGAGTCAGTTCTTCATATCAGATGGCCCAAATATTGGAGCTTCAGCTTCAGCATCAGGCCTTCCAATGAATATTCAGGACTGATTTCCTTTAGGATGGACTGGTTGGATCTCCTTACAGTCCAAGGGACTTTCAAGAGTCTTCTTGAATACCACAGTTCAAAAGCATCGATTCTTTGGCACTGAGCTTTCTTTATGGTCCAACTCTCACATCCATACATGACTACTGGAAAAACCATAGCTTTGACTAGAGAGACCTTTGTTGGCCAACAAAGGTTAAACATTTACCTTTGAGTAAATGCCTATGAACAAAATGCCTAGGGACAAAAATACCTATGAATTAAATTTAATGTTAACTACCAACAACACATTAATATGAATAAGTCTTTTTAAATATGAGTTAAAAACAAATCCCAAAAGATTAGATACAAGATGATAGTCTTTTACTAAAGTTAGCAGTCATTTAAAAACACTTTTGAAAGAAAACATATACTGATGTCTATTCATATTAAAAAAACTCTTTTCTTGAGTCATAAGAGCTCTTTATATATTCAAGGTGCTAGACTCTTAGCAGATTTGCAAACATTTTCTGCCATCCTGAGTTGTATTTTCACATCCTCCATGCCTTGATATTTTGCCTTGTGCTCTTTGAAACTTAACTAGGAATCTCCCTGAAAGGAGATTTTTTTTCCAAGTTTCATGGCTCAAGGAAGCCAAGAGTCTCAGTGGGGAGGAAATGGTTAACCACTTAGTCTGACGGAAGCAGCAGTTTTCAGGTGAATTATAATTAATTAAACAAAAGTTCTGAATTCAATCAGGAGCCAATTTTGAATCTGCAGTGATTCAATTAGCTGTGATTACAGCTAGAGACTGGAAATACTGTGCCCTCAGGCCCTCTGTCTCCTGCGCTTAGGGTCCAACGGCAGTGTCTGGGGTGCCTGGTGTGGGCAAGGGGGCTTTGCCAACAGCTTAAGTGGTGCTGCGGCAGGGGCAGCAGGAGCCCCAGGGCCACAGTAATACTGCTGCAGGCTGTATTTCAACCCTGAAAAGGCACCACTTTCCTTTTTTTTTTTTTCCAGTCTAAGTCTCTGCGGCCAAGGTTTTTCCTCTGATTTGCCAAAGGAACTCTTCTGCTAAGCACAATCCATCTATTTCCCTTTGGCAGCTTGTGTTTTTTAACACCTACCAGCTTCTCCTGGGCGAGTGGGAGTTTCAGGAGGGCTTCCTTTTAATGGATTATCTTGGAAACACCAGGAAGTGCAGGGCAGAGCTGGAGGAGAGTGGAATCCTGGAGAGGGGTTGCTAGAGGGTCTTTTTGTGTCTATGCTTCTGTTTTCGTTTTTAATTGATTTTTGTTTCGCCCTGGGTCTTTCTTGCTGTGTGCAGGCTTTCTTTAGTGTGGTGCACGGGCTTTTCATTGGCGTGGCTTCTCTTGCTGCTGAGTCCAGGCTCTTGGCACGTGGACCTCAGCAGTTGTGGTCACGGGCTCTAGGGCATGGGCTCAGTAGTTGTGGCCTATGGGCTTAGTTGCTCCACAGCATGAGGAATCTTCTTGGACCAGCGATCGAACCTGCCTCCCCTGCACTGGCAGGCAGATTCTTATTGACTGTACAACTAGGGAAGTCCCTCCAAGCTTCTTTTTTAAAACATGCCTTGAGTACCATGTATCATGGCATATCATAGAGTAGGTACATATATATTGAACAAATGAATGATTCCTTAGATGGTGACTATCACAGTCTCCGTTTTATATACGAGGAAGCTGAGGCTCAGAAATCTTAAAACCACATGGATGCTAAGCAGAGGAGCTAAGACTGTTTGACTTTAGATCTTGAGCTTTTTCCATGAAAAGCCTCCTGGTAGAGTAAGGTGAGCTTGTCAGGCTTATGTGGGAATCACGCTTGAAGCACAAAACTGCTCACCCTACCTTGACAGTCCAGTCTATATTCAAGCAAGTACAGATAAGGCAAGTTTGATCTTTCTCAGTCAGTCTGGAATACCTTCTCTTTATTTCTTACCTTTTACCCATCAGCCCTTCTCATTTTGCTTCTCTCCTCCTTCTCACTTTGCTTCTCTCCTCCCTTTATCCAAACAGAGCTTTTAAAAGTAGCACAAATGTTGCCTCCTCCAGGAAGTCTTCCCAGACTGAGCCTCCTAAACTCCCCTGTCCCCTAGCTGCCTGTCAGTCGTGCTGTGCCTGTTGCAGGGCTTTGATATAAGCATATGGTCTCTGTCATAGTACTCTTATGCACACCCAAATGTGACTGTTCATAGCAGTGTTATTCGTAAGTGGAAACAACCCAGGTATCCATCAACTGATGAATGGATAAACAAAATCCAGCACACTCATTAAATGGAATATTCTTCGACCACAAAGAGGAATGAAATATTGATTCATATGTGGGGATATTGTGTTTCATCCCTACTGTGAGAGCCCCAAGAGCAGGGCCTGAGACTTCTTTGTCTGTGTTTCCCTTCTATTCCCAGCTCTGCTGTCCATGAAGTCTGGGGGACAAGAGTCAATCACTAGGGAAATCCCTCCTGACTTGGCCACCTGTAAGGTCTACCACAATATAGTCGGTACAGAAACAGCGAGAGTCCTCCTCCAACAGAACTTAGGTCCTCAAAGAGGTTTAGCAATCGTGTCCACAAAATAGGGAAGTCCTGGCGCAGCTTGTGCGGGAATCCTCCTCACCATGAAGTCTAGCCGAGGGTCAAAGCGACATGCTTACCTGCTCTTCATTCTTTCCTCACCCTTCCCTCTTTTGCCTCCCAGTCGATACCCCTTTAGACGGAGCTCCTGAGAACCTGTGGCTCTGGGAACAGTGTGTGTGTGGAGGGGACACTGGAGGGGAGTGTGATGACCTGAGTTCTGTTTCCCACTCTGCCACCTCTCAGTGTGTCCTGTGGCAGGAACTTCAGCCTCCTCGTCTACAGAATATTCGAATGTAAGATCCTCAGGGTCTGTCTTACAGTGCTTAGCAGGGGGCCTGCACCTAGCAGGTGATTAGCATGTTCTCACCTATTTGAGTGGTGCCTAAAACCCACCTTACCTACCTTACAGGGTTGTATTGGATATCTAATGAGGTCATGCCAGTGAGACCTTGAGAACTCAAAAGCCTTGCAAAGATAAGGCTTTACAGTTGTCTTGGATGGAAGAGATCATCCCTGACCTGGTCAAAGAAGAGTCAAAGACTGGCCTAGTTTTAGACACTCCAGTAGGTGTTCATAGCAGCTTTATATGTCTTTTTTTTTTTTTTTTTT
>SJYT01077028.1:0-20839 GCA_006410635.1 Cephalophus harveyi | reverse complement strand
TTTCCCCAAGAGAAGACCTTTATTTCTTCTTCTTTTTTTTTTTCACTTTACAATATTGTATTGGTTTTGCCTTACATCAACATGAATCCACCATGGGTGTACACGTGTTCCCAATCCTGAACCCCCCTCCCACCTCCCTCCCCATACCATCCCTCTGGGTCATTCCAGTGCACCAGCCCCAAGCATCCTATATCCTGCACCGAACCTAGACTGGTGATTCATTTCTTATATGATATTATACATGTTTCAGTGCCATTCTCCCAAATCATCCTACCCTCTCCCTCTCCCACAGAGTCCAAAAGACTGTTCTATATGTCTTTTATATCTCAATTTCTGTGGTCATCAAAAATTAAAAACAACCCAATAGCCATCAATAGGTGAATGGATAAACAAAATGTGGCATAACCATACAATTGTGGTGTTGGATGCTACTCAATAATTAGAGAAAAAAGCTACTGATTCCAAATACATACTCAATAATTTCATTCATATAAAATTCTAGAAAAAGGAAACTATTCTGTAGTGACATGGAACACATCAGTGGTTGCCTGGTGGAGGCAGAAGATGGAGGTAGAAGGAGGAAGAATTACAAAGGGGCATGAAGAAAGTTTTAGGGTGCTGCACCCTAACAAGGGTATGAGTAGCCCTCATAATCAACAAAAGAGTCTTAAATATAGTACTTGGGTGCAACCTCAAAAATGACAGAATGATCTCAGTTCATTTCCAAGGCAAGTCATTCAACATCAGAGTAATCCAAGCTTTGCCCCGATCCAATAATCCAACCCAATTCAAGCTGAAGTTGATCAGTTCTATGAAGACCTAGAAGACCCCCTAGAACTAACACCTAAAACAGATGTGTTATTCATCATCAGGGACTGGAATTCAAAAGTAGGAAATCAAGATATACCTGGAGTAACAGGCAATTTCAGCCTTGGAGAACAAAATGAAGGGCAAAGGCTAACTGAATTCTGCCAAGAGAATGCACTAGTCATAGCAAAGACCCTTTTTCAACAACACAAGAGACAACTTTATATATGGACATCATCAAATGGTCAATACTGAAATCAAATTGATTATATTCTTTGTAGCCAAAGATGGAGAAGCTGTGTACAGTCAGCAAAAACAAGACCTGGAGCTGACTGTGGCTCAGATCATCAGCTTCTCATAGCAAGATTCAGGCTTAAACTAAAGAAAACTGGGGAAAACACTAGGCCAGTCAGGTATGAATTAAATCAAATCCCATATGAATTCACAGTAGAGGTAATGAATAGATTCAAGGGACTCACTTCAGTTCAGTCACTCAGTCATGTCTGACTCTTTGCAGACCATGGACTGCAGCATGTCAGTCCATCACCAACTCCCAGAGCTTACTCAAACTCATGTCCATTGAGTCAGTGATGCCATCCCAACCATCTCATCCTCTATCATCCCTTTCTCCCCCTACGTTCAATCTTTCCTAGCATCAGGGTATTTTTTAATGAGTCAGTTCCTTACATCAGATGGCCCAAATATTGGAGTTTCATCTTCAGCATCAGTCCTTCCAATGAATATTCAGGACTGATTTCCATTAGGATGGACTGATTGGATCTCCTTGCAGTCCAGGGGACTTTCAAGAGTCTTCTCCAACACCACAGTTCAAAGCATCAATTGTTTGGTGCTAAACTTTCTTTATAGTCTAGCTCTCACATCCATACATGACTACTGGAAAAATCATAGCTTTGACTAGATGGACCTTTGTCAGGAAAGTAATGTCTCTGCTTTTTAATATGCTATCTAGGTTTGTCATAACTTTTCTTCCAAGGAGCAAGTGTCTTTTAATTTCATGGCTGCAGTCACCATCTGCAGTGATTTTGGAGCCCAAGAAAATAAAGTCTCTCACTGTTTCTATTGTTTCTCCATCTATTTGTGTGGAATGATGGGACCAAATGCCATAATCTTAGTTTTTTGAATGTTGAGTTTTAAGCCAATTTTTTCCACTCTTCTCTTTCACTTTCATCAAGAAGCTCTTTAGTTCCTCTTCACTTTCTGCCATAAGGGTGGTATCATCTGCATATCTGAGGTTACTGATATTTCTCCTGGCAGTCTAGATTCCAGTTTGTGCTTCATCCAGACCAGCATTTTGCATGATGTTCTCTGCATATAAGTTAAATAAGCAGGATGACGATATACAGCCTTGACAAACTTCCCAATTTGTAACCATGTCCGGTTCTAATTGTTGCTTCTTGACTTGCATGTAGATTTTTCAGGAGGAAGGTAAGGTGGTCTGGTATTCCCATCTCTTGAAGAATTTTCCACATTTTGTTGTGATCTACATAGTCAAAGGCTTTGGTGTAATCAATAAAGCAGAAGTAGATGTTTTTCAGGAATTCTCTTGCTTTTTCTATAATCCAACAGATGCTGGCAATTTGATCTCTGGTTCCTCTGCCTTTTCTAAATCCAGTTAGTTAACAGTGTGCCTGAAGAACTATGGACAGAGGTTCCTTTGTACAGGAAGCTGTGAACAAAACCACCCCAAAGAAAAAGACAAGCAAGAAGGCAAAGTGGTTATCCAAGGAGACTTTACAAATAGTGGAAGAATGAAAAGAAGTGAAAAGCAACGGAGAGAGGGAAAGGTACTTCCAATTAAAGCAGAGTTTCAAAGAATAGCTAGAAGAGACAAGAAGGCCTTCTTCAATGAACAGTGCTTAATAATGAGAAATGCTGAGCTGGAGGAAGCACAAACTGGAATCAAGATTGATGGGAGAAATATCAATAACCTCAGATATGCAGATGACACCACCCTTATGGCAGAAAGTGAAGAGGAACTAAAGAGCCTCTTGATGAAAGTGAAAGAGGAGAGTGAAAAAGTTGGCTTAAAGCTCAACCCTCAGAAAACTAATATCATGGCATCTGGTCCCATCACTTCATGTCAAATAGATGGGCAAACTGTGCAAACAGTGGCTGTCTTTATTTTTTGGGGCTCCAAAATCACTGCAGATGGTGATTGCAGCCATGAAATTAAGACACTTACTCCTTGGAAGGAAGGTTATGACCAACCTAGATAGCATATTCAAAAGCAGAGACATTACTTTGCCAACAAAGGTCCGTCTAGTCAAGGGTATGTTTTTCCAGTAGTCATGTATGGATGTGAGAGTTGGACTATAAAGAAAGCTGAGTGCCAAAGAACTGATGCTTTTGAACTGTGGTGTTGGAGGACACTTGAGAGTCCCAAAGGAGACTGCAAGGAGATCCAAGCAGTCCATCCTAAAGGAGATCAGTCCTGGGTGTTCATTGGAAGGTCTGATGTTGAAGATGAAACTCCAATACTTTGGCCACTTGATACGAAGAGCTGACTCATTTGAAAAGACCCTGATGCTGGAAAAGATTGAGGGCAGGAGGAGAAGGGGATGACAGAGGATGAGATGGTTGGATGGCATCACTGACTCAATGGACATGAGTTTGGGTGAGCTCTGGGAGTTGGTGTTGGACAGGGAGGCCTGGTGTGCTGCAGCTCATGGGGTCACAGAGTCGGACACGACTGAGCGACTGAACTGAACTGAATAATAGAAGAAAATAATGAAAGGGGAAAGATTAGAGATCTCTTCAGGAAAAATGGAAACATCAAGGGAGCATTCCATCCAAAGATGGGCACAATAAAGGATAAAAATGATAGAGATCAGGTAGACACTGAAGATATCAAGATGAGATGGAAAGAATATATGGAATAACTGTATAAAACAGATCTGAATGAACTAGATTACTACAATGATGTGGTTAGTCATCTGGAGTGTGAAGTCAAGTGGGCCTTAAGAAGCACTGCTGTTAATAAAGCTAGTGGATGTGATGAAATTCCACCAGAACTATTCAAATCCCTAAAGGGTGATACCATCAAGGTTTTGCATTCATTATGTCAGCAAATCTGGAAGACCCAGCAGTGGCCACAGGACTGGAAAAGGTCAATCCTCATCCCAATTCCCAAGAAGGGTCGTACCAAAGAATGTGCTAACCATTGGGCAATTTCACTCATCTCCTATGCTAGTTGGATGGCATCACCGACTTCATGGACATGAGTTTGAGCAAGCTCCAGGAGTTGGTGATGAACAGGGAAGCCTGGTGTGCTGTAGAAAAAGGGGTGACTAAGAGTCAGACAAGACTGAGTGACTGAACTTAACTGAACTGAACCCATGTTAGTAAGGCCATGCTTAAAATCTTGCATGCTAGGCTTTAGCATTATGCGAACCAAGAACTTCCAGATGTCCAGGCTGGGTTTAGAAAAGAATGAGGATCTAGAGATCAAAATGCCATCATTCACTGGATTATAAAGAAAGCAAGGGAATTTCAGAAAAACATCTTTCTCTGCCTCATCGACTACACTGAAGCCTTTGACTGTGTGGATCATGACAAACTGTGGAAAGCTCTTACAGGGATGGGAATGCCAGACTATTTTACCTGTCTCCTGAGAAACCTGTTTGCGGGTCAAGAAGCAACAGTTAGAACCCTGTATGGAACAACTGATTGGTTCAAGATCAAGAAAGGAGTATAACAGGGCTGTCTGCTGTCACCCTGTTTGTTTAACCCATTCACTAAGCACATCATGAGAAATGCCAGGCTGGGTGAATTACAAGCTGGAATCAAGATAGGCAGGAGAAACATCAACAACCTCAGATATGCAGATGATGCCACTCTAATGGCAGAAAGTGAAGAGGAATGAAAGAGCCTCTTGATGAGGGTGAAGGAGGAGAGTAGAAGAACTGGCTTAAGACTAAATATTAAAAAAGCTAAGATCATGGCATCCGGTCCCATTACTGCATGGCAAATAGAAGGGGAAAAGGTGGAAGTCGTGACAGGTTTCCTTTTCTTGTGCTCCAAAATCACTGCTGATGACTGCAACCATGAAATCATAAGACCATTGTTTCTTGCTGGGAAAGTGATGACAAACTTAGACAGTGTGTTGAAAAGCAGAGACATTACTCTGCCGACAAAGGTCTATTTAGTCAAGGCTATGGTCTTCCTAGTGGTCACCTATGCTTGTAAGAGCTGGACCATAACGAAGGCAGAATGCCCAAGAACTGATGCCTTCAAACTGTGGTGCTGGAGAAGACTCCTGAAAGTCCCTTGGACAGCAGGGAGATCAAACCAGTTAATCTTAGGGAGATCAACCCTGAATATTCACTGGAAGGATTAATGCTGAAGCTGAAGCTCCAATACTTTGGTCATCTGATGTGAACAGATGACTCATTGGAAAAGTCCCTGATGCTGAGAAAGATTGAGGGCAGAAGGAGAAGAGGGCATCAGAGGATGAGATGGCTGGATGGCATCACTGATACAATGAACGTGAACTGGGCCAAACTCCAGGAGATGGTGAGGGACAAGGACGCCTGGTGTGCTGCAATCCATGGGGTTGCAACAGCTGAACATGACTGGGTGATTAAACAACAACAACAACAACCTTAACAAAACATCCCAAAGATAGAAAAGAGGTGGAGAAAGGTGACTCAGCAATGAGAAGGGTCTAGTGTCAGAACAGAGTCTGAGATGGTAGGGATTTCATGTTGGGTCTGGAGGGCACCCTTTGCCTCTTAATGAAGGGGCAGAAAGGAAATCCTATTTTATGCAGTGACTCAGAACAAGTAGATCTTGTCACTGTGATTTTTGTGCAAAGTGAAAATATAGTCAAAGTCCCAGAATCTTAAACCTGAGTGGGCCTTCTGGACATAATTAGAGGTCAGATGAATTGCGCATGGGAGGTGAAGTAGCTGAAGGGATATTGCTCTGAGTTGGCTGGTGGGAGAAGGACCCCACTTATTCAATAAAAATGATCAGATCTGGGTACCAGAACCTGCGCTGACCTTAACTTGCTGTGTGTGAGCTCAATTAAGTGACTTAGACCCTAGTTTCCTTCTATGCAAACTGAGGATGTTAAATGCATCATGTTTAAGGGGCTTTCAACTCTAAGAGTCTGTGGTAGAGAGAGATAATCAGAGGGGCCAAGGTAGCTGATAAATGATGTGGGTGATGTCAGAAACAGTTTAGAGAATATCTTTCATGAGAATAGCTTCTCCAGACAATAACCAATAAGGTGATCACCATATCATTTTTCCCAAATGATCTTGAAATCATTTGAGAAAGACCAAGGTCTGATCCGGTGTAGTCCTTTATAGGCCTATTTAGTGGTACCGATTGGAAAGCAAAATGGAAGGTTACCAGTGGAATAAATAAATGGAATAAGACAAATCTATGTTTGAATCCAAGCTCTGAAATTTCCTCATAGTGTATCTTTGGGTAAGTTACATAACATTTCTGTTTTCAGATTCCTCACCAGTAAAACTGGGAAAATATACATGCCTCCCAGAGTTGATGCAAGAAAGAAACCAGATAATATATATTAAGGCACTCAGAACATTTTCTGGTAAGTTATAAATCCTCATATCTTGTTATTTCTCCTCCTCTGTCTTCTTCTTATTATTATTACTTCACAGCAGGTATGGTGAGAAGAGGAGACAGTCCAGCTCAGCCAGGACAGGTTGTGCGATACTCCCTTTTCAGCTTGGCCAGTCTCCCTGGACATTGTAGGTTTCTATCAAACTAGAATCCAAAGCCTGTCAAGTAGCAAGATGATTATTTGGCTAATTGATGGTCTACAAAAGAGCTGAGAGGCAGAGGCAGACATTCTAGAATAGGAGAACTTTCCAACTAATCCAAGTAAATCCATGGAGCAATTGAAGTGTAATTATATTTTTTATTGCAATATTTATGGAGATCTTTTATTCTTCAGCAGAGTTAAGTTCAAATGACTTAGACAGTTGGGGGAATAGTAAATGTTCTAACTAATTAAATGATACAACTAACTCTAATTATGCAGTTGACATCCACTGGGCTACAGAAGATGTAGCTGAGGAAAAAAATCAACCACCAACAATGCTGATGCCGTTTGTGATTTCCTTAATAGAGCTGGACTATTTGTAAAAAGAAAGAGAATATCAATCTTAATAAATGACCTGAGTGAAAACTAGCTCTGAAAATCGTTGAAAGCTGTTGCCATTGTACATCCTAGAAGTTTTATTTGCGCCTCTGTAAAACAGGATTTCAGGAAGAAATGAACACTTGATCTCTTTCTATGTTGAAAAGCTTAGTACCCCTGGTATGTCTCTGATGTGAGCTTGGAGAGTGGTGGTTGTGTTGCTGGGGAAGTAATCCCTGAGAATAGCAGGCCCACTGACCTGGAGCTCCTAAGAAGCTCAGAACATGAAAGACACTGGTAACAGCAGAACCAGGCAGGGGTTCCTGATCTCAGCAGAGAATTTGGCTACAGATTGAAAGACAAAAGAAGACACAACCAGCTGCATTCTACTGCCTAGAGTGCAAAAACATATTTTGCTGTAAAGCAGGCATCAAGTCTCCAAACAAAAGGACAACACTGCACCAAGACTGGAATCATAAACCGAGGGAAACTGAGGCTGCTGAAGGTCTAGGCCTCAAGTATCCCACCCACCTATCACCCTTTGTAGTCTTCCTGGCTCCTAGGCTGTCCTAGTGATCTTGACAGGGAAGCAGTGAATGTTGGCATGAAGCAAGATCTTAAATCCTTGCCTGGGAATTGAACCCGGGTGGCTTGGATGAGAACCAGGAATCCTAGCCACTAGATTAGTAAATTAGAGGCTGCTGCTGCTGCTGCTAACTTGCTTCAGTCGTGTCCGACTCCATGCGACCCCATAGACGGCAGCCCACCAGGCTCCCCCATCCCTGGGATTCTCCAGGCAAGAATACTGGAGTGGGCTGCCATTTCCTTCTCCAATGCATGAAAGTGAAAAGTGAAAGTGAAGTCCCTCAGTCGTGTTTGACTCTTAGCGACCCCATGGAATGCACCCTACCAGGCTCCTCCGTCCATGGGATTTTCCAGGCAAGGGTACTGGAGTGGGGTGCCATTGCCTTCTCCAAATCTAGAGGCTAGAAACTGTTTTCCCTGGATCTTTGCCCCCAGTGAAAAATGCATTTATTATGGAGGTAGAAACTGTGAAGGCAGATATAAACTTTATTATTAGAGACATAGCACAACAACAAGTGGGAGAGGACATAGAGAAGCAGTTTGTTTAGTTAAGACAGAAGCAAGGCAGAGATGCACACATGGAGAGAAAGGGTGTAGGCATCCCTCCTAGTGAGGGGGGAGGGCAGTACAGAGGCTGTTAGGACATTTATACTGGTCAGTTCTTCCTGGTTTTTGCCTTCCTTCAGGCCAATTATCTGGTTTCTTTTTTTATACCTGACCTACCTTGGGACCCTCCTCTGGGTGTCCATGCATCTCTCAGTCAAGACGGATCTCAAAGTGAAGGCTTTGGGGATGAGCAAGACTCGTGCGGCCTGGAATTATCTCCTGACTTTCGACCCACAAGTAGCCTTTCTGTGCATGTGTAGTGTCTCCCTTGTCCCAAAGAGGAGGGAGCAGAGATCCCTTAATCCTTTACTCAAACAGTAATTCTTTACTTGTCATGACTATTACCTTGACTATTGCTGTGACTCTGAAGTTAAAGTGTCTGCCTGCAATGCGGGAGACCCAGGTTCAATCCCTGGGTCAGGAAGATTCCCTGGAGAAGGAAATGGCAACCCACTCCAGTACTCTTGCCTGGTGAATCCCATGGAGGGAGGAGCCTGGTAGTCTACAGTCCATGGGGTCGCAGAGTCGGACACGACTGAGCGACTTCACTGTTCACTATTGCTGTGACTATTACCTTGAGGTGTTTACAAGAGACAAACACTGGCTATTTACCCTGTTTCTGTGTTACTTCCATTTTGGAGGGCAAACAGGAGGCTGATTGTAAATGCCTTAACTGGAATCCACCTATCTCTTGTCTCAAGAAATGCTAACATTTGTAAGTAACCAGCCTAAAGCCCACTTCTTCATGCCTCATGAAATAACAGAAGGCCAGTTGTAAATGTCTAACCTGGAGCCCATCTATCTCCTATATCACTAGGTCAGCTTCTGGCTGTACTTTGTTATTTTCTACTTTTGTGCTGACCTTGTGAATTTTTTAAGCTTTGGGAAAGAAAAGGGAGGGAATAGGACAAGGAGTCAGATTCTCCCTATCTTCCCACACAGACCTTCCTTCCTGCACAAAGGAGCCATCATGGGTGAGGCTGAGTATTTCTGGGCTCCAGAATCCCAGGTCCCAGGAAGTCCCTTATTCCCTGAGGGTTGTGATCTGGAGTGGCCATCAGTCAACCCCAGTGACCTGCATCTCAAGAGGGGCAGAGGAAACTCTGAGAGAGGCCCAGTCATCAGAGGCCCTGCCAGTCTGAGATTTTTGAAGGCTGTGGCCTGTAATATCCTGGAAGGTGACCTATCTTTTGGTAAGAGCACAGGTTTTGATTCAAACTCTGAGTTTGAATCCTGATGATCATATTACTTGATTCAGGCTCAGTTGCTTCATTTGTAGAATGAACACAGTGTCACTGAGTCCAAAACAGGCCAACAAAATCAAGGTGCTGAGGCAGGGAAAATAACCGGAGAGCCCACGGACCAAGAAGAAGACCGACTAATGTCTTAAAATAACCATCTTGGTGGGGGTCTGGATGCCATATTCTTTTATAGAACAGAGATGAGGGGTGAGGTGAGGAAATAAAGTAAAAAAGCCACCAATCTTGTAAATTTCTCTTAGAATGGCAAGAGATGTGTTAATTTCTTCCTTCCTGCAATCCACAGGTGATAGGGTCCTGAACAAAGGCACTAAAGGGTGAGGTAGACAGGCCTTGTTTTCTGAGGCAGGTCATTATGTACGATTATAATCACAAAAGCAACAAAAAGCAAGTCAAAGAAACAGTTCCAACACACAGTCAGAATTGGTTCTTCCCTGCACCAACTGGCTCTTCTCCTTCCAGGATTGTGGGAGGAGACAGTGGGGTCATCTCTATGCAGTCCCCGGCTCACAGTGAGTGCTTAGCATAGAGTATCAATTGCTACTATTACTCAACTAATCTACCCAGCATCCTGTGTAGTACCTGGTACATAATCAGCTGTCAAGGTATGTTTGTTAACTTATTCCTGGGACTCAGGGTACATCGTGGGGAGAATGGTGGTGGGACAAAGGCATCAGGATAATGGAGGAGGAGCAGGCTCCCTGTAGAGCCAGGAGATCCATCCCTGCCTGAAGCTGCCAGCTACAAGTGGCTGTCAATCTTAATGGATCCAGGTGTAACTTTCCCTGAGAGACGAGCTGGAATAATAGCTGAAAGGGAGTATATCAGCATCCACTTAGTTTACAGATGAGAAAACAAAGGCTCAGGGCTTCGTGGGTCCATGTCAGAGAGCAAGGGAATGGAGATTTCAGAGCCAGGTTCCCACTCAGTTTATTGCCCATGGTGTGGCTCATTAAGGTATAGGACAACTCTTGAACCCGAGGTCTGAACAGCTTTAGTTGTTCATCTGACCCAATCTGCTGACTGACTTAGTCCCAGAGCCCTCTAGGTCTCCAGCACCTCTTCCCAGTGTATTCCAGAACCTCTCTGAAGCAGAGCCTTCCATGCTGCAGCTCCTATAGGGGCAGTGCAAGGCAGCCCTGGGTCTGGGTGCAGCATCCTGAAATGTGCTCTCTCCCCCTTCCCCAGTCTCCCCATTTGGGCTGTCCTGGTATGTCTTGCTGAGCACGTGAGGTGCTGCTGAGGATGTGATGTGAGTTCTTTAAAGTTCACTTTGGAAACAAGGACATGAAGTTCCCAGGAACGTCGGCTCCCAGCTTGCTGAGCTCTGCAGCTCTCTGTGGGACTGGCTGCTGCCGTCAAAAAGAATAGAGCCGTCATTCTGCAGGAAGGTTTCTATGATAATAGGGTTTTTGCCTCCCAGTAATTGGAAAGGTGCTAATCTAGTGACTCATGAGCTACTTATAAGAAAAAAACCCACCTGGAAATGAAACTGCATCATGTTTCCTGAGTGCTTCATCTCCTTATTTCACTGCAGAGGGCAAGCTGGGGCTTAGCTGTAGGGAGCAGAGCCTGGTTGTCCTGGCAACCCCGCTGGAGCGACCTTATACCCCTGCCTCCCATCTAGGTAGTCCAGTGAGACAGAAATCAGAGGAGAGATGCACCTAGCCCCAGGCCTTTGGGAAAGGAGCTGGCAAGTGCATGGATTTGCAAAGGAGATAGTGACGTACTAGTGTTAGAACCTCCCAAGTTCTGGTCGTATGCAAGTGTGAGGGCACATGTGTGCACGTGTGGGTCTCTGTGCACACGTGGGCTGGTTGACTGTGTGGGCTTGTAGTGAGTGTGTGAGAGCAAGTATGTGTGTGTGCAGATGTGCCTGGCCTGAATGCTGCTGTTTCTGAGGGGCTTGGGCTCTAATGATTTTTGCTTTCTCCGTTCATATCTCTGTCCAGCTTTAGGGACCTGAGATCCAGCTCTCTGTGTCTTGGTACCTGGGTGTAGATGACAACTTTGCTGTGTAGTTGAAGTTTCAGTTGGGCTCCACTTGGAGAAATGCAAGCGCTTTACCCTCAGTGGGGCAGGCAGTTGAACTCTGACCCTGCTTAGAAGGCATTTGGGCCTGCCCAGTACCTGGACCCCTCTCCAGGGCCTCGGGGGTAGGGCACCTGCTCCAAACCCAGCCTTACATCCCCCTCTATCACCCTACTGCACTCCTTTTGCTTGGGGACGTCCCACTCCTACTTGGGATTCCTGTCCCCTTCCCGTGGGATCCTGCCTCGGTGGAGACCCTGACTTTGGGGCAACCCCCCGGAGGGGAGCCCTGAGGGGTCAAGAGTCCTTCCAGCCACAGCAGCGCCTCCCTGCACCCTCCCAGCCTCCTCCCAGCCGGCAGCTCCCAGCCTTAGTCACAGCCCTCCTGAGGCTCTCAACCCCTCCCACCTCCCACTCCTTTCATTAACTTCATTGAAGCTAATAATCCTGCCAGCAATTCCGTTGTCTCTTCTTAATTCCAATTTCCTTTTGTCTCTAGGGGCAAATCAGCAGAGTGTAATGGTGAAGTGGTAGGCACATTCTCCCAGTATTAATTAGGAGAACATTAACAAGGTGAAATAAAAACGCCTCTTCAGCATCAGGGGCTGCCCATGGCTCTCCTCACCTGCTTACCTCTCCCCTTCCGTCTTCCCCTCCTGAGCTCAAGGCAGGTCCAGAAGAGTGTCCCAGGGTTGGAAACCTGTCAGTTGTCCCACCTCCCTCACCCCCTTATCAAATCAGTCACCGTGCCACGTAGGATTACCTCCCGAATATGCCTCAAATCCTTCCAGAGATCCTCTCCGCCTCCCCTTGGGCCACTGCCGCAGTCCATGCCGAAACTGAGCGCCCGCTGTGGGGCTCCTGGGCAGGGAAGCCTTTCCCTGTCTCCAGTTTCTTGTTTGTAGGGCATAGGTTCCAGCCTCCACAATCTTCCTCGAGTTCCAAAGGGCAGATTCAAACAATTGCTAAGTAGGGAAGGGAGGGAATACAGAGATAAGAAGTCACCAAGAGACCATCAAGAAGTGAGACTGCAGACAGGCAGGGTCCTGTTTCCAACTCAAGGGATAGACAAAACAATATCTTTGAGTTCTTCTGTAGAACTAACCGCACCCCCCCTCCCCAACCCAAATGGAAGATGGACTGCTTGATGAAGCACCCTTCATTCCAGAGAGAAGGTCATAGTCTGATAACCTTGAGAACCACAGAAGTTCACCTGAGGCCACATTAAGGAGTGAGGGCCCTGAACACACCCTGATCCTTATGACCAACCCCACTCTTGAACCATGGCTATAAGGCTTCTCACCAAATCACTCCCCCCACCCCGCCCTCCATTGGTACACTCAATTTTTGTGGGCACAAGCCTGCTGTGGCCCCCTTTGCCTAGTAAAGCAATAAAGCTATTCATTTCTATTTCACCCAACTATTTCACCCAAAAACTCTGTCTCTAACAGTTGATTTGGCACTGTTACACAGAAGCCAAATTTTCGGCATCAACACCATTAGCTCCCACCCAGGTAATGGTGACAGCCTCGTATCTGGCCTTGCTTCCTTCATGCTCGGCCTCATCAAATCCTTTCTCATCCTACATCCAGATGCAACACAGGCTGTTCCTTCCTGGGTACCCATCCTGAGGGGGCACCGTGCAGCCATCCCCTGCTCCCCCTCCCATTTCTTGAGCATCCTTTCTTCCAGGAAGCCTTCTCTGCCCTGCAGGACTGGGCTGTGTTCACACAGTGGTGTGGGCTGATCCCCACCATCCCATTGGTTCTGCTGGATGACTACCACCTGGGGCTGATCTTGCTTTCCTACCAGCCTGCATTCCAGGAGAAGGAAGGGTTTTGGAAAGGGAGGTGGGGTTGGTGGCAATGACAGTGATTCAGGCCCTCTAACTGGGAGTTTAGAATTGAGAAATAAGCACAAGAGTCAGTTAGGCTCTAATTAATTATTAGGCTTTTTATTATTGCTAATAAAACTATTCTAGAGAAATTAAAAAATTTCTCTTTTTGAAGAGAGTGATATGGCCCAGAAACAAATGAGCTTTCTACCCCTTCCTTCCTGGGTAGAGACCACCCTCCTGTCAGAGCGGCACAGCAGGACAACCCTGGGCCTCGATGCAGAGCCGCTGGCAGGGAAGATCTCACTAAAAGGAGGAAGGAAGGGTGGGCCTGCCCAGCAGCAGCATCTCCAAAGGAGCAGCAGAAATGGACGGTCACGTTCCTATTTGACCCTTTTCCAATCTCAACAATCCCTGTCACTGCTTCTTCTGAAGGGGAAATAAGGGAGCCAACAGTGGTTTCTGGCCAGAGTTAAAAGGTAAAGTGAGGCATATTAAAAATTCTAAGCGTTTATGTAGGCAAACACTGATTAGAATTGGGCAATGCCCAACTGGAAGTGGTTAGGAGCTCCACTGGCATAAACTGGGGCAGGACTTCTACACAGAAGAAGCAGGAACAAAGAAAGGAAATGATTTGATTGGCTCATAGCTTAAATAGTGCGTTGTTTAGGAAAGCCCAGGTGGCTGTGATTGGTTGGTTGGTTATCCTTAGGATTCCCAGGTTGCGCTAGTGGTTAAGAACTTGCCTGCCAATGCAGGAGATGTGAGAGATGCAGTTTCTACCCCTGGGCCGGGAAGATCCCCTGGAGGAGAGCATGGCAACCCACTCCAATATTCTTGCCTGGAGAATCCCATGGACAGAGGAGCCTGGCAGGCTATGGTCCATAGTTTCACAAAGAGTTGGACATGACTGAAGCGACTTAGCACTCACATCCTTAGATCTCAGTTTCTTACCCTTGACGCATGATTGCTTGGGTTTTGGTTTGTTTACACAGGCCACCAAGGCATAAAATCACCTCAACCTAATGGCCTCCTTGTTTGATTGGTAACAGTGAAGCTCAAGGGATGCGTTTCTCTTTTACAGGCCGGTAGGAGTGTGTGGAGAGGTAAAGGATATTTCTTCCTATGTGCGTTTTCTCTGGTTTGCCACGAGATCTGGGGACCCAGCCCAGAGCCTGGTATGTTGCAGATCACCTACCTAAATGTTTGCCAACTGGAGGAGAGGTTTTACATTTATTGGCTTCATCTAGAAGGAATCATATCTGATGAAGAAACTGAGGCCTGGGAACCAAGGTGACTCACCCAAGGGCACAGAGATGTCAGGGTCCCTTGCAGCCTTCTTACTCCAGAAAGATGTTTCCTGGTCCAGCTTTGGTTGCAGGCTAAGGTCACTAGGTGGTTTGAAACAGGAAAGCTCAGAGGGAGTTCTGAGTAGAACCAGGCACAAACAGTATCCCAAGTATGCCACGTGGACACACCTGCATGGGATGGATGAGGGCTTGAGCTGGGGCAGGTCAGGAGGCGGGAAGGCTGGAAGCCAAAGCTGGAGGAACAGGGCTGGTTAGCCTGAGGAAGAAGAGTATTTTCTGATGGGCTGTTAGGTGGGAGGAGACTCAAGCTTGTACTGAATATTCCCAGAGGAGAGAGCTTGGATCAATGAGAAGCATATTTATTTAATGCATTAAATCCCACAGACACTTATAAACACTAATTTGTGTGCCCAATGGTGGACCCGACCCTGCTGTTGAGGAGAATTTGGTCTTGTGTCTTGATACCGTGTCAGACAGGCCCAGTACTGGTATTCACTGTGGGGTAGAGAAACACCCACCTTGGGCCAGGGGAAAGGTAGGGTGGTCAGAGACAGTTCAAGGAGGTATTTTGGCTCAATACAATTTTCTGTGCTAACCAAAACAGAAAGAGCAGTCTGGAGGGATAGTGGCTGACCAATGGCAGATCCCCTCCAACTCGGCTCCACATGGTTCTCAGCAGGGCGTAGGAATGGCTGGTGGCAGTTTAGGTCTGATTGGCCCAGGCCCCACCCCACAAGCCAGATCAGATGCTGCCTGGAGCTCGCTTGTATCTGCTTCCTTATTTGGTCCAATACTACTAAGTCAGGCTGTGCAAGCCCACCACGCTTGCTGCAGTCCAGCTGGTGACCTGGCCTTAGACTGAATTCTTTACCTGCTTCAATGTCTTCCAGGATTGAGGAGTGGTGGTTAGAGGGGACAATCCCTGCTCTTTCAGAAATTTTCAATTCAGTTGTGACCCAGAGCTTCCCTCTGAGCTCCAAGGTTCTGTGACTGTCTATGGAGGCAGTGATGAGAAAGATGGATGGACTCTGAGCACCTGGAGAGGGTGGTGTGGTGCACACCCGTGTGCGTAACCTGTCTGCTGCCTGGTCCTCCCTGTTGCCACTTTCCTGGAACTGGAAGTACAGCTTGGCTGCCTGCATTTCTCTCTTCTCCTTTCCCAGAGGCCCTTCATCCCAGCAATCCTTAGAGCAGTGCACTCGGGATGATGGAGAGTGCAATCTGAAAAGGCTGTGTACAATTCCAACTACATGACATTCAAGAAAAGGCAAACGTATGGAGACAGTACACAGTTCAGCGGTTCCCAGGAGTTGAGGACTGGGAGGGAAGAATAAGTGGAGCACAGAGGATTTTTTGGACAACTACTCTATAAAATACTGTAACGGTGGATGCATGTCATTTTGTGCTATGCTATGCTAAGTTGCTTCAGTCGTGTCTGACTCTTTGCAACCGTATAAACCACAGCCTGCCAGGCTCCTCTGTCCATGGGATTCTTCAGGCAAAAATACTGGAGTGAGTTTCCTTGTCCTTCTCCAAGGAATTTTCCTGACCCAGGGATTGAACCCGTGTCTCTTATGTCTCCTGCATTGGCATGCGGGTCCTTTACCACTAGTGCTATCTGTCCAAATCCATAGAACATGCAACACCCAGAGTGAGCCCTAATGAGAACTGTGGGCTTTTGGTGCTTATGGTACCTTGTTAACTAAGGTACCATTCTGATGACTGATGTTGATAATAGGCAGGCTATGCATGAGTGGGGGCAGGGGTTATATGAGAAAAATATCTATACCTTCCCCTCAGTTTTGCTGTGAGCCTAAAACTTCTCTGAAAAATAAAGTTTGCCTTTTTAAAAATAGCCTCAAATTCTTAGAGGCTAATTCTCTTTCCATTGAGAAGTAGCCTCCCCCACCCCTTGAATCTGAGTGGGATTTTTGATGGCTTTGGCTCATAGAAGACAAAGGAAGCGATGCTATGAGGCTTCTGAGACTAGGTCATAAAAGGGCTTGCACCTGGTCCTCATGGAACATTCACTCTGTAGATGTTCTCTCTGGGAACCCAGCTAACATGCTTCAGGAAGTCCAAGCCAGATGGACCCACGCAGGCACCTGGTTGGTGGGCCCAGAGAAGCCCAGCTTTACATCATCCCAGCCCATGTATCAGACATTAGAGAAGAAGCATCCAGATGATTCAACCCTTGCTGTTTGAATTTCTCAGATAAGGCCCCAGACATCACAGAGCAGAGATAAGCCATTAATGCTGTTCACCCAAATTCCTGTCTCTAGAATCTGTGAGCATAGAAAATAATTTTGTCTTATTCCACCTAGTTTGGAGTGGTTTGTTACACAGCAACAGATAACCAGGACATCATGCCAGATCAAAAGGTTATGAGAACTCACTTTCTCAGACTCTTCCAATATTAGGTTTCTATTTCCTTGCAGGCAGACAAACAAGACATAGGCGGCTGGTGAGTAGGCACAGGTTGGTTGGTGCATCGATCGCCAGGCTTGTATGTGATGGCTGGGACGCTTTATCCTTCCTTCCTGCCACTCACTTGGCTAAACAGGGAAGTAGATGGTGACATTAATCACCTGTTACCCTCTTTCCCCACTCCTGTCTGAAGGGAGCTGCTCACAGGTCTGGGAGCTCAGCTGGGGAGGACGTTGGTCTCTGGGGCTGAATCAATATCTGCCTTGGAGCCAGCTCTTAGGGGCTATTAGTATGTCATTTACAAAATGACTGTATTGACCACAGGAGAAGATAATTGCCAGAGACAAATGCCCACTTTGACATGTAGCTCTCTCTGGGGCCCTGGAAGGGCTACTGAGCCTCCTGTGTGGGTGTGGAGGGGACGTGTCTGGCTGTGGGGAGGGAGTGCTGGTATGCAGCAGTCTGGGACTGGATGTGGGGGATGCCAAAAGGTGCCTCTGTGTGTGTGTGTGTGTGTGTGTGTGTGTGTGTGTGTATGTGAAAGAGAGAGGAGAGAGACTGGGCTCTGAGCTACTAGGCCATCCCACCTCTAAGTCTTGTGTGGGCATCAGACGAGGCTGTGAAATATGGACAAGGTCAGGGCTGCTTTGAGATGCTGGCTTTTTTCCTTTGCCTCTTTTTCCTGGGTCCTGAGTCTGATGGAGAGGCTTCCTTCCCAGTTCCTTTCTTTAACCATCTCCTCCAGGAGCTGAGTAAGATGAAAATAAATGGTCAGTGCCAACCACAAGCACCAGGGAAGGTGAAGGAGGAAGATAACTGACATCTCTGGTGCCAGAGTAGAATCTGGGAGACCAGTTAGGTCACCAGTTAGGTTGTGGCTGCGTAGTTCATTTTCAGAATAAAGTACAAACAGGAGCATATCACAGTGCTGTTCTGCCCCATTTTTTTTTTTTTTTTTCATTTTACATTAAGTCTTGTGGATTGTTCTATGTCGGCACAAGCAGAGGCCTCCTCATTTTTAAATGAGCATATATAACATTTTATTTTATAGGTATATTTTCATTGATTCAATTAGCTTCCTGTTGATGGATATTTAGACAAGCATTTCTCACACTTTAAAGTGCATGTGAACCAATCATGTGGTGATCATGTGGAAATGCAGATTCTGGATCCATAGGTTTAAGATGGGACCCTAGAGTCTACATATTTGACAAGCTCCTGGATGGTACTGATGCTTCTGTTCCATTGACCAGCCTTTGCATAGAGAGGATTCAGACAGTATTCAGTATTTTGTCATTATAAACAATAGGCAATAAATATTAAAAAATATTTAGTTATTTATTTTTGGCTGCACTGGGTCTTCATCGCTGTGCGCAGGCTTTCCCTCGCTGTGGCAGGCGGGGGCTACTCTTCACTGAGGTGGGTGGGCTTCTCATTGCAGGGGCTTCTCTTGTGGAGAACAGACTCTAGGGCATGCTGGCTTCAGTAGTTGCAGCACACGGGCTTGGCTGCCGCATGGCGTGTGGGATCCTTCCAGACCAGGGATCAAACACATGCCCCCTTGCAATGGCAGGTTCTTAACCGATGGACCACCGGGGAAGTCCTGCGATAAATATTTTCCTAGGTGCCTTTCATAATGTGCAACTCTATCTGTAGGATACATGGATAGAAATAGAATTTCTGGACCACCTGTATGGCTGTGGCCTGGTGATTCGTTAGATTTTGCAAATTGCCCTTCATAGGCTGTCCACTCTGACAGCCTGCAGGGGTTGCCCCTACGCCTTTGCCTATAGGAAGTATTATGACACAGATGTGCTTCCATTTCACCTTCATGCCTTTAGTTTGTATTTTTATCAATTTAGATATTATATTATTAGTTCTGGTGATTCGTTAGATTTTGCAAATTGCCCTTCATAGGCTGTCCACTCTGACAGCCTGCAGGGGTTGCCCCTACGCCTTTGCCTATAGGAAGTATTATGACACAGATGTGCTTCCATTTCACCTTCATGCCTTTAGTTTGTATTTTTATCAATTTAGATATTATGTTATTAGTGTGTAGATGGTGGCTCAGTGGCAAAGAATCTGCCTGCCAGGCAGCAGACGCTGGTTCGTTCTCTGGGTCGGGATCTGCTTCGTTCTCTGGGTCGGGATCTGCTTCGTTCTCTGGGTCGGGATCTGCTGGAGGAGGAAACGGCAACCCACTCCAGTATCCTTGCCTGGGACACGCCATGGATAGAGGAGCCTTGTGGGCTATAGTCCAGGGTATTGCAGAGAGTTGGACATAACCGAGCACGCGTGCACCGGCATTCAGGACTGGTAGAACTTTATGGTGAATTGTGCCCTCTTTTGCTTTAGCACTTTGTCCTTCCTCCCAACTTCAAATCTGCTTGTGTCTGCTGTGTCTCTGCTCTTGCTCACCTGTACATTCCTGTGTATTTTTAAGATTTTTTAAACTTAATTTATCAATTAGTTCACTTGCTTATACATATTAAAATGTTATATATTATGTATAATCTTTATTTAGAAGCACCGTTTCCTCCACCCTCATTATTTCATGAAATCATTTTGTTCAGCTTCTTCACATGCATTTTTAAGATTATGCTTCTCTTCTCCATCATTAGAGATAATGTTCTCAGTCGTTTATCCCAATTTTCCAGAGCACATCATTTTCTCCTCCTTCTGAAAGTTGACATACCACAGTTTTTGTATCTATGTGTGCCAATGTCCCTGACAAAGTTATTCCGAGCTATTTGCTCTTTAATAGTCATTTGTTTTATCTGTTTGGTCTGTGGGTGTCTATTTATGAATTATGCAGTGGTGCTATTTACTGTTTTCTTTTCCCCTTTCATTTATTTTTTTATAAAATCACATTGAAATAGATGCAAATGCACAGATATAAATGTCAAATGTTCTATGAAGCTTATATTTTAAAATATTGAGAGAAAAATTTCTCAGTCCTTTGCATCCACAGCTTCTGCACTCAGACAAGGCAACTGCTTTAAATTCTTTTGATTTTCTTGGCATTTTCTCTATATTTCTAAGTAACACACATATTACTCTTTTTTTTTTTAATGTTGTAAAATTTTAGGTTCTATTGACTTCCTGTGACAGAAGAGGTGGCTCTAACCCTTTCACTCTCATCATCCCCATTTCCCCCTCAGTTCTTTTAATACAGCTATAGCACAATTTTTTAACTAAATAAATATAATGTACATAGTATTGTGGTTATATGATTATTATTTAGAGTTGAGGCCTGTGGTGAATCATGCTAAGTTTCCTTTTTGCACAACATTCTATTTCTTTTGCAGTTCCTATTCAGCTTTTTCTTTGTGGTCATTCCTCTGTATGGATCATTCATTTACTCTCGGCTATCTGAACAGAAGTATAATTCCCATCTTTGTATTCACAGCTTCAGTAAGAGCCCCTCCTGGAGGCCCCTGGCCTCTTGTTTCTCATCCCGATTGGTCCCTCTCTTGGCCCCTTCACCGCCCCCTGGGGACTCCCTCTGGGCTCTCCTGTGTTGGGTCCCCTACCTTCTGGTTTTCTCCTTTTTGGTGGAACCATCTTTTAATAATTTGTAGAGAAAAGATGTGTAGGGGATCAAATGTTGGAGGATTTTCATCTCTGAGAATGTTATTACTCTACCTTATATCTATCCATGGCTGAATGATAGTTTCACTAGATGCAGAATCCTGGGGTTGATGTAATTTTCCCTTAGAATCTGCAGGGCCTTTGTCTGCTAGCTTCCAGTATTGATGAGAACTGTTTTGATACTGGATCCTTTGGAGGTGACGGCAACTTGCCTGCTTCCCTTCCCACCAGCACATCACCTCTCTGGATGCCTCTC